>WOXC01009075.1:0-302368 GCA_011680675.1 Gymnobelideus leadbeateri
CAGCACCCACAGAACGACACAGAGAAGCTAACCTCCCGCTGAGGACAGCCCAGCACCCTGCAGGAAGGACCAGCGCAGTGGTCTGGGAGCCCGCAGCGCGCAGAGCTCAGGAACCGAGCCGAGCCCAGGTCCACGTGAGCCGAGGTTTTAGCCCCAGGGCGGCAGGGCCAGCAGCCCGCTGGAGGAACCCCAGAACACCAGGAACTGTGGAGACGCCAGAATTATCAACATAGACATTCCTAGGACAAAGTAAGAGGTTAGTGTCCTATGGACTTTGGGACCTGTATTTGGGGAATGCGTCAGCTCCCTCCCCTGGGGGCTAGAAGCTGCTGAGGAGACAGGCCACTGTGTAGTTTTCAGAGGCATTTCCGGCTCCCAGCCTACAAATCGTGGGGAGATCCAGCGATCAGTCTTGGGGGGTAATCGCTCTTTCTTTAACCTCCCTGGATCTGGATTGTGATCTAGGGTGGAAGTTGTGGGTGGGTTTACAGCTTGCCAGAAACAGAAGTTGCCCCCCACACGTTTGGGACGAAAATTCCTCTATCTGGCCTTAAAGCCATAGTGTGGCAACAAGCCCAAAAGTCAAGCAATTAAGTGGCAACATGCCAAGGCAAAGAAAACAGAAAAATGCAACCCTAGACTCCTATTTTGGGGGCATAGAGCGGGAAAAGGACTGTGAGGTCAGAAATCCTGCTCCAAAAGCCCCAGGGGAAACATGAGTGGGTTGCAGGCCATAGAGGACCTTAAGAAAGACTTTAAAAATCAAATAAGAGAAGTGGAGGAAAAATTAGAAAGAGAAATGAGAAGGATGCAGGAAAAGTATGAAATGAGGGTCAACAGCCTGACTGAGGAAAACAACACCTTAAAAAATAGACTAGCTCAAATGGCAAAGGAGGCCCAAAAGGGCAATGAGGAGAAGAATGCCTTAAAAAGTCGAATTTGCCAGATGGAAAAAGAAACTCAAAAGTTCACTGAGGAGATTCATTCCTTCAGAGTTAGACTGGAGCAAATGGAAGCTAATGACTTTATGAGAAATCAAGATGCTGTTAAGCAGATCCAAACAAATGAGAGATTAGAAGGCAATGTGAAATATCTCATGGGAAAAACTACTGACCTGGAAAATAGATCCAGGAGAGACAATTTAAAAATTATTGGACTACCCAAAAGCCATGATCAAAGAAAGAACCTAGAAATCACCCTTCAAGAAATTCTCAAGGAAAATTGCCCTGATGTTTTAGATCCAGAGGACAAAATAGAGGTTGAAAGAATCCACAGATCACCTCCTGAAAAAGATCCCAAAAGAAAACTCCCAGGAATATTATAGCCAGGTTCCAGAATCCCCAGATCAAGGAGAAAATACTACAAGCAGCCAGGAAGAAACAATTTCAATATTGTGGAAACACAATCAGAATAGCCCAGGACCTGGCAGCTTCTACACTGAGGGCTTGAAGGGCATGGAATATGATATTCCAGAGGGCAAAAGAACTGGGAATGAACCCAAGGGTCACCTACCCAGCAAAACTGAGTATTTTGGCTCTCTTAGCTGGTCTGGGTGAGTGGTGGACCTGAGACAGCGGTAGCATGTCCCACAGGAAGTTCTCTGCTCCCAGGCATGGGTCTCTGGGCTTCCTGCCTCGAAAAAGAAGTAGCAGGCACAGGGGAAAGGTGAAGAGTTTCCCCAAAGATGACCCCACCAAGCCCATCCACCTGACAGCCTTTCTGGGCTATAAGGCCGGCATGACCCACATCGTGCGAGAGGTGGACAGGCCTGGCTCGAAGGTGAACAAGAAGGAAGTTGTGGAGGCTGTCACCATTGTGGAGACGCCCCCCATGGTCATCGTAGGCATTGTGGGCTATGTGCAGACCCCCCGCGGCCTTCGCAGCTTCAAAACCATCTTTGCTGAGCACATCAGTGATGAATGTAAGAGGCGATTCTATAAGAACTGGCATAAGTCCAAGAAGAAGGCCTTCACCAAGTACTGCAAGAAGTGGCAGGATGATGACGGCAAAAAGCAGCTGGAGAAAGACTTCAGTAGCATGAAGAAATACTGCCAGGTGATCCGCGTCATTGCCCACACTCAGATGCGCCTGCTCCCTCTAAGGCAGAAGAAGTCCCACCTGATGGAGATCCAGGTGAATGGTGGCAGTGTGGCCGAGAAGCTGGACTGGGCCCGTGAGAAGCTGGAGCAGCAGGTGCCCGTGTCCACTGTGTTTGGGCAGGACGAGATGATTGACGTCATTGGAGTGACCAAGGGGAAGGGCTACAAAGGTGTCACCAGCCGCTGGCACACAAAGAAACTGCCCCGAAAAACCCACCGAGGCCTGCGTAAAGTGGCGTGTATTGGAGCTTGGCACCCTGCCCGAGTGGCCTTCTCTGTAGCTAGAGCTGGTCAGAAGGGCTACCACCATCGCACCGAGATCAACAAAAAGATCTACAAGATTGGCCAGGGCTACCAGATCAAGGATGGCAAGCTGATCAAAAATAACGCCTCCACTGATTATGATCTGTCTGACAAGAGCATCAACCCTCTGGGAGGCTTCGTTCACTACGGTGAAGTGACCAATGACTTTATCATGCTGAAAGGCTATGTCGTTGGGACCAAGAAGCGAGTCCTCACACTGAGGAAGTCTCTTCTGGTACAGACCAAACGCCGTGCCCTAGAGAAGATTGACTTGAAGTTTATCGACACCACCTCCAAGTTTGGTCATGGCCGGTTCCAGACCGTGGAGGAGAAGAAAGCTTTCATGGGACCACTCAAAAAAGACCGTGTCGCGAAAGAAGAAGCTGCCTAGTGTTTGCAGACCAATGTGGAGCTTGTGGATTCATAATAAATTTTTCAGAACTAAAAAAAAACTGAGTATTTTGTTTCAGGGGAAAATATGGTCATTCAGTGGAATAGAGGACTTTCAAGCATTCTTGAGGAAAAAACCAGAGTTGAATAGAAAATTTGACATCCAGACGCAAGAAGTAAGAGATGCCTGAGAAGGTAATCAGGGAAAAGAAATCAAAAGGAACTTATCAAAGTTGAACTATTTACATTCCTATATGGAAAAGCAATATCTGTGACTGATGATATCTTTCCCACTATGAAAATAATGGAAGAAGGGGGTGTGGTCATACGAATACATATGTGAATGTGTGTGTATATGGTTACAGTTATATATGGATAGAGGGCATAGGTTGATTTTGTTGGGAAGGGAGAGTACTCAAGGGATGAAATTATGAGGTGAGAGAGGAAAGTGGCAAGAGGAGATGGGGAGAGACATGGTAGGGTAAACTATCTCATGTAGGGGAAGTGGTTGCAAAGGAGGGGGAGAATAAGGAAGGCTAAAAAGGCAAAACCACATTCACATTGAATTTGGTTCAGGGAGAAAATGACATACATACTAAATGGGATATCTCAACCTGCAGCAGGATAGGGGGAAGGGGGATGAGAGGAGGATGATGGATGGGAGGGCATCCTTGGGGTGAGAGGAGGTTGGAAGTACCCACTATAGAAGAGGGACAGGATCATGTAGGGAATGGACCGGGTGGGGGGTGGGATGAGTGGGAGGGAATTATAAGCAGCCTTGTACAATATATCTACTATGACAATGTTTTGCATAGCTAGACATGTACAACATATACTGAATTACTTATATCCCAAGAAGGAATGGGTGACAAGGGAGGAAGGAAATGGATCTGAAATTCAAGGTCGTAACATTAAATGTTTCAAATATATATATAAATACTATTATTAATACTCTTTTGCCTATAATTGGGAGATAAGATGTGCAGGCATTGGGACACAAAGATTCATCTTCCTCTAATGGAAAAGTCGATGGGGGTATGGGAGAAGGTATGGGAGAGAGCAGATTGGAGGAAGCGATATCTTGTGGGACTGCTATTCTGGGAGGTTGGGTAGGGAATAATGGGGGGAAAATGATTGTAACTCAAAATCTGGCGGAAATGAATGATGTAAAACAGAAGTTAATAAAGTATTTGTTTAAAAAAAAAAATTTTTTTTGAAATGAGAATATAAGTACTAGTATCATGTTCCATTGTTTGAAAAATAACATGCTAAAGGAAAGGAAGTTACAATTAGGGTTTGTAAATATTATTTGTAGTTCCCACACATACCATTTTGACTAGGTAAAAGGCTTTTTCCAGGATCTTGAGGCCACATGTGGCCCTCTAGGTCACTAAGTGCAGTGCTTTGACTGAATTCAACCATCATAGAATCAAAGGACCACAGTCAAGGGCCAGGAGGGCCAATATAGCCTGGCAGAATTCTTGCCCCAAGTTAGATTGAATTATCCAATATCCACTTCTCTCAGATTTGCATCTCACCATTAAATATCAGCTATAATCATTTTTTGCACTACTGCTAGGTCCACTCTCATTCAAAAGCACACGAGTTTGTGTAAATAAACTAAACACACTAAAGACCACAAGATCATAAGCACCACCAAGGCCCACTACTTACTTTCCAGATGAAAAAATGATAGGGGAAGCTAGGTAATGTAGTAAATAGCACTGGCCCTGGAGTCAGGAGGACCTGAATTCAAATCCAGCTTCAGACACTTAACACTTAGTAGCTGTGTGAACTTGGCCAAGTCTCTTAATCTCAATTGTCCTGCTTTCCCCCATCCAAAAACTAAACAAAACAAAACATAAAAACAAAAACAAAATAAAATAAAACAAAACAAACAAAAAAACACCTAGCTCAGGACAGATGAACAACTTCTCCATGTTCACATGAGAGGTAATCATCAGTAGTGGGATTTAAAACTAATGTCCATTTATTCAAGCATCAGGGAGTGTTCTGTTTTCTGAGCTGCTTCCCATAACATGTTTTTTGCTTGTTACTTTTGTTTTCTTTGTCTTCTCAGCATATTTTGTCACAATAAGTTACCACTAAATAACTGGTAGACATTCATCTAATATTTAATTGAATTTCACTGAATTGCTTTGTTTGAGTGGGGCTGAAAATAAAATCTTTCTGAATGGTCCTGGACAAGGGATTTTAACTAGTCAAAATGATATCAACATGAGAGTAACAAATAATATTTGCAGATTCCCTAGCTGAAACTACTTTTTCTTTGGCATTTTATTTTTTTTAATAATGGAAAATGATTTTGGTGCTGATCTTCTCATCTCAAAAACAAAACTAAAAGAAGGAAATAAACAAACTACCCCCCCCAAAAAAAAAAAACCCTCTCTAGGATAAAGGAAGGATGGAGGCAACAAACATTTATTAAGAATCTACTGTATGCCAGGCAGTGTTCTAAGGGCTTTATAAATATTATCTCATTTAATCTTCATGAACACCCTGTGAAGCAAGCATTATTGTATGTAGTTGAAGAAGATAGTTTCAGTGACTTATCAAGGAGTCAAACAAAGAATGTAACATATGGCAGCATTAATTCAGTTTAAAGCTATGAGGGAACTGTTACTCTTAAAGATTATGCAGTCAAGTTCATGGAGAGTTATTTCTCATTTTTAAGATATTTGTATTTATTTCAGGAAAACAAGAGTTAGTATGAAATTATTTCATCATGCCACTCCTTTTTCTTATCTGAAAATGCCATATAAGGAGTGTGTGTGTGTGTGTGTATGAATTAGTGTGTGTGTGTGTGTGTGTGTGTGTGTATTTTGCCAAACAGTCATTACCTGCACAGCAAATATCTCTGATATTTATAATAATAAAGGGGTAAGGTGAAAAAAATAATTTATTCTCCAAGGGTGAAAACCAATATAATAGTGATGCAAGCCTCCATTTAAATAATTTAGGACCTTATTTACTAATAGAAACTGAAGAAAACTGATACAAGCCAAATGAGTTGGCTAATGAGCCTCTAAATATGGACCAAAAGCCGAGCACAGCCCTGCATGAGCTCGCTGTTTTAGCCCCAGGGAGGCCCCAGCCAGCATCTACAGCAGACTTTGGGAGAATGGATCACCAGCAACAGTAGTGGTTTCCAGAATTATCAACCCATAAATTCCAAAGAAAAAGTGACAGGTCAGTATAAAACGCTGCTGGAACTGGGGGAGACAGAGGAGTGGGTCTGGCCCCTGCCCCATGGGGCAAGAATTGTCAGAGGCCCACCAAATCTGTTGCTGCCTCCACATGGCTGCTTAAGCACTCCTGGTCTGCAGATTGTAGGGTGCCCAAGCAACCATTCAGAGGGTAATCACTTTTGCTTTAACCTGCCTGGATGTGGATCGTGGTCTTGGGTGGTGGTCTTGAGGTTTGTGATGAGTGAGCCAGAGTTTGTGGGGGCTGCAGAGATGGTGCCTCCTAATATCCCCAGCAGCTGTGAAAACCCCAAGGTTCTGTGACAAAACTCTCCCTCCTGGAAGCAGAGTTCTACTGTGGCAAGGAGCTCAAATGTCATGTAATTGAGTGGCAACATGAGCAAGAAAAGGAAGCAAAGCAAGCACAACAATGCAACTTTATAGTCCGTTTTTGGGGACAAAAAGGATCAAAACATGTAATGAGAGGAAGACAACAAGGTGAAAACTTCTGCACTAAAAGCTTCCAAGAAAAATATGATATTGTTACAGGCCATGGAGGAGCTCAAGAAGGATTTTGAAAAGCAAGTAAGATAAATGTAGGACAAATTGGGAAAAAATGAGAATGATGCAAGAAAATTGTGAAAAGTGAGTCAACAGCCTGAAAGAAGAAAATAACACCTTAAAATATGTTAACTCAAATGGCAAGAGAGGCCCCAAAAGCCAATGAGGAGAAGAATGCCTTAATAAGCTGAATTTTCCAAATGGAAAAAGAATCTGAAAAGCTCACTGAAGAAAATAATTCCTACAGAATTAGATTGGAGCAAATGGAAGCTAATGACTTTATGAGAAATGAAGATACTATTGAGCAGATCCAAACAAATTAAAAAATAAAAGGCAAGGTGAAATATCTCATTGGAAAAACCAGTGACCTGGGAAATAGATACAGGAGGAATCATTTAAAAATTATTGGACTACCTGAAAAACATGGTAAATAAAAAATAGCCGAGAAATCATAATTTAAAAAATTCTCAAGGAAAATTTCCCTGATATGTTAGAACCAGAGGGCAAAGCAGAAATTGAAAGAATTCACTGGTCACCTTTTTTTTTTCAAGAGTTGCAATCAATTTATTAAAAGAGATGATTGGTTAGGCATCTGCAATGGTGACTTCAACTTCTACAGCATTGATCAATGCTGATAAAAGCAATCTGTTTAACAATTTAAGAAGGACTGTGCAAATCAATAAGCCGTTTGTGGATTCTCATCTAGAACCAATCCCAAGTCTTTGAACCTTCACTGCAAGGAGTTTTTCTAGTCGTGATTCGAAGTGTCTTGGTGGGCATTCGAACAGGTCCCTTCACTTTCAGGTTCTTCTCTTTGGCTCCTTTGATGAGGTCGGCACACACTTTCTCGAGTGATTTCACGTTGCAGCTGGTAAGGGTGATCGGGATCCTGTGAATGGCCACTTCGGGCTCCACAAGGGTCTTGCCGGTGTCTTTGAATGCCATGGCGGCGGGGCGGCTTCCTGACCTACTTATTCCTCGGTGAGAGCAAACAGCGGTGAGTCAGGAGGTAGAGAGGCAGAGACTGCCAATTCCAACCAGCTGTGGCGGCGATACCTTCACCAAAGAGCCACTGATCACCTCTTGAAAAAGATCCCAAAAAGAAAAATCCTAGGGACATCATAGCCAGGTTCCAGAGTTCCCAGATCAAGGAGAAAAGATTACAAGCAACCAAGAAGAAACAATTCAAATATTGTGCAAACACAATCAGGATAACACAGGATCTAGCAGCTCCTACATTAGGAGATTGAAGGGCTTGGAATAAGATATTCTGGAGGTCAAAGGAGCTATGATTAAAACCAAGAATCACCTACCCAGCAAAACTGTGTATAACATTTCAGTAAAAAATATGGCTATTCAATGAAATAGAGGATGTTCAAGCATTCTTGATAAAAAAACAAACAAACAGTTGAATAGAAAATTTGACATTCAAATTAAAGAAGCCAGAAAAGCATTAGAATGTAAACAAGGGAAAAGAAATCATAAGGAACTTAAAAAATCATAAGGAACTTTTCAAAATTGAACAATTTATATGCCTACATAGAAAAATGATAATTGTAACTTATGAAACTTTTCTCAGTATGAAGATAGTTGAATGGAATATAAATGTGTTTGTGTATGTATATATACACACTTTCTTCTCAGCAGTGCATGGTAGATACTCAAAAACAGACCATGTACTAGGACATAAAAACATCACAATCCAGTGCAAAAAGGCAGAAATATTAAATGCATCATTCTCAGATCATGATGCAATAAAACTTATATGCAATAAAGGGCCAGGGAAAGATAGACTAACAACTAATTGGAAATTAAACAATTTAATCCTAAAGAATGGATGGGTCAAACAAGAAATTATAGAAACAATCAATAATTTCATACAAGAGAATGATAATAATGAGACAACATGCCAAAATTTGTGGGATGCACTAAAGACAGTTCTTAGGGGAAGTTTTATATCCCTGAGTGCATACTTAATTAAACTAGTGAGAAGGGAGGTCAATGAATTGGACATGTAGTTGAAAAAGCTAGAAAAAGAACAAATTGAAAATCCCCACTTTATTATTAAATTAGAAATATCAAAAACCAAAGGAGAGATTAATAAAATTGAAATTAAGAAAACTATTGAATTAATAAATAAAACTAAGAGCAGGTTTTATGAAAAAAATCAATAAAATTGATAATCCCTTAGTCAATATGATAAAAAAAGAAAGAAGAAAACCAAATTATGAGTATCAAAAATAAAAAGGGTGAATCTACGTCCAATGAAGAGGAAATAAAAAAAATAATGAGGAATTATTTTTCCCAATTTTATGCACATAAATATGACAATTTTAGTGAAATGGATGAATATTTACAAAATCACAAATTGCCTAGATTAACTAACCCCATCTCAGAAAAAGAAATCAAACAAGCCAGCAATGAACTCCCTAGGAAAAAATCTCCAGGGGAGGAGCCAATATGGTGGAAAGGAAGCAGTAACTTCGCTGAGCTCCTTGATCACTAAATCTCAAAGGTCACTAAATCTCAATCTGAGAGTATTCTGGAGTGACAGAGCCCACTGGAAGACAGAGCGTGGCACAGTCAAGCCCGGGAGGTTGCCCAGAGTGTCAGGACATGATGAGCGCAGAGCATGTGGGGTAGGCACAGCTCAGACCTAAGAGCAGACAAGCAGACTACACCAGAGAGAGAAAAATCCCCAGCCTGCAGACTTACCAAAGACCAATCTCAGTCATCTCCCCTTCATCTTATGAAGGGACAGGAGGGATCATTGGAGCCAGGTAGGAGAGTTGGGGCCCCAGGGGAGAGAGCGGCTTCTCGGCTGCATTCAGCCCCCAGTCTGGAAGGTTGGAGACTGCGTGCTTGTATAATAGAGGGGCTAGAATGGCAAAGTAAATTCTAGCCGCTCTGATCCTCCCATCCCTCCTTCATGAAGCAGAAAACCCAAGGATAAGTCTCCCACCCAGATTGAAATGCCAAGTTAATGGAAATAGTCTCAGGCTTGAGAGTCTCCAAGAAGGGGTGTAACTGAGACAGCCAGAAGTCTGAAGAGAAGAGATGGAGGGGTCCCAACAAACCCCACCTCACCTCACCAACAAAAGCCTACTTATACCCAGGGGTATAGAGGCAGAAATCTGAAGTGGTCAGAAGCACCCCCACCTATGCATCTACATTCCTCACAGACTTCCCTGACTTAGCCATAAACTAGCCACCCAGAGGTATTCAAAGTCAAGGATCAGGCCCTAAACTCATAGCCTGAAAAACTAAGAATCAGGAAGTCACAATGGGAAAGAAAGAAGCTGAGAAGGAGAAGGGGAAGGCAAGAAAGCCTATTAGAGCCTACTATGCAGGGCAAGAACAACAAAATACACAGGACAATATATACTCTCTACCCACACCTGAGACCACAGAAGGAAACAGGATCTGGTCGCAAGCCCAAATAGCTTTCCTGGAGGAGCTTAAGAAAAATTTTAAGGACCAAATCAGGGAGGCAGTGACCAACTTGAAAAAATGTCTCAGTGAAGTAATGGAGAATATACCTCCCTAAAAAAGGAACTTCAAAAACTAAGTGAAGACCGTAATTCTATAAAAATTAGAAACACTCAAACTGAAACTAAGAACTCTATGATGCAGCAAGTGTCAATCAAATAAAACAAGATGATCGAAAAATTGGAAGAAAATGTAAAATATCTCACTGGAAAAACAATTGACCTAGAGAACAGATCCAGGAGAGACAACCTAAGAATTATTGGTCTACCAGAAAGCCATGATGAAAAAAGCAGCCTAGACAACATCTTCCAAGAGATTGTCAAAGAAAACTGTCCTGAGGTCCTAGTATCAGAAGATAAAATAGCTATCGATAGAATTCACCTGGGTCCTCCTGAGAGAGATCCCAAATTGAAAACTCCAAGAAATATAGTAGCCAAATTCCAGAATTACAAGATTAAAGAAAAAATTCTACAAGCAGCCAGAAAGAAACAATTCAAATATAGAGGAACTACAGTTAGGATCATACAGAACATAGCAGCTTCTACATTAAAAGAGCGGAGGGACTGGAATTTGATATTTTGTAGGGAAGAGAGCTAGGACTACAACCAAGGATTAAGTATCTGGAAAAACTGAGCATAATCTTTCAGGCAAGGAGATAGTCATTTAATGAAATAAGAAACTTCCAGACTTTCCTGATGAAAAATCCAGAGCTCAATGGAAAATTTGATCTCCAATTACAAGACTCAAAAAAGACATAAAAAGGTAAACAAGAGAAACACAGACTCATACATGCATAAGTGCACACACCCACACCCACACCCACAAACACATGCACATTACTTGGGATGCAACAAGAGAAAAATGTTCACATCCCTATATGTGGAGCTAACTGTAAATATTCGAAATATTTATGATTATCATGACCTTCAACAAGGTTATACTTAGATAGAGGGTGTGCGTATGAATGCACTAACCTTAAGACTTAAAAAACAACTATTATGGGGATCAAAGGGACTGTAATGGGAAAAAGGAAAGGATGAGATAGGAAAAGGTAAAATATGCCATCTGAAGAGGCATTAAACACACTACAGAAGAGGGGAAAGAAAGAGGGACAGGAACATCATTTAAACACTATTCTCACTGGTTCTTGTTCAAAGAGGGATCAACTTAATCAGTGAAGTTTAAGATTCTAATATGAATAGACACAGAAATTCATTAAATAAAAGAAAAGGAGGGAGGGAGAGGAGCACTGTTTGAAATTTACTCTCATTGGTTTGGAATCCAACAGGGAGTAATTTACTCTGATAAGTATAAAGACTTATTTTGTCCTATAGATAGTGGAAGGGTAAGAGGGGTCATGAAAAGGAGGAGACTAAATGGGGGGATTAGAGGGAAGGGAAATAGTAGTAAGGGGAGAGGGTAGGTTAAGAAGGGGGCTCACTGGGTGGGAACACTGAGGGAGGGGGTGGTCAAAAGGGAAAACTTCAAGGAGGGGAAGGGAGAAGGAAGAAACAAAACATAAACAGGGGAGGGAATAGGATAGAGGGGAAGAGACAGATAGTCATCATTACTGTTAATGTGGATGGGATGAATTCTCCAATAAAACAGGGCTGATAGTAGAATAGATTAAAAACCATAATCCTACAATATGCTGTCTACTAGAAACACATTTGAAACAAAGGTATACCCACAGGGTAAAGGTAAAAGTTTGGAGTAAAATTTATTATGCCTCAGCTAAAGTAAAAAAAGGATGGGTAGCAATACTTATCTCAGATAAAGCAAAAGCAAAAATAGATCTAATTAAAAGTGATGAGGAAGGAAAATATATCCTACTAAAAGGCACCATCAATAGTGAAGCAATATCACTAATTAATATATATGCAAGAAGTGATATAGCATCCAAATTCTTAGAGCAGAAGTTAAAGGAATGAGAGGAAGAAATAGATAGCAAAACTATACTAGTGGGGGACCTTAATCTCCCCCTCTCTGAACTCGATAAATCTAACCTAAAAATAAACAAGAAAGAAGTTAAGGAGTTGAATAGAATCTTAGAGAGACTAGATATGATGGATCTCTGGAGAAAACTAAATGGGCATAAAAAGGAATTTACTTTCTTTTCAGCAGTGCATGGTACATACTCAAAAATAGAGCATGTACTAGGGCATAAAAACCTCACAATCCAGTGCAGAAAGGCAGAAATATTAAATGCATCAGTCTCAGATATAAAGGGGTGCCCATCAATTGGGGAATGGCTAAACAAGTTGTGGTGTTTGAATGTAACGGAATATTATTGTGCTATAAGAAATGAGGAGGTGACGGATTTCATAATTACCCAGAGAGACTTATCCAAACTGATGCTGAGCGAGAAGGGTAGAATCAGAAGAAATTTGTATACAATCACAGACATACCATATCTGTGATGACCAAATATGACAGACTGTACTCTTTTCAGCAATGCAGTGAATAAGTCAATCCCGACAGACTCAAGAAAGAGAGAAATGTGCCATCCAGAGATATAACTAGAAAGAAATGAGCCTGAATCCTGATGGAAGCAAAATAAATTATCTTTTTCTTTTCATTGTTTGGTTTTATTTCTTCTTTACCATCTTTCATCCCACCTAGTACAATATGCCTTTGCAATTGGAATAATGTCTAATATGAATGTATTTGCAGATCCTATCCTGGACTATATGCTGTCGTGGGGGGAGGGAGGTAAAGGAAAACTGAAAATCAAGGAACTATGCAGTTGAATCATGTTAACTGAAACTAAACCAATAAATTAATTTTAAAAAATCTCCAGGGCTAGATGGATTTACTAGTGAATTCTATCAAACATTTAAAAAAAATTGATTCCAGTACTCTACAAACTATTTGGGAAAATTAGTGAAGAAGGAGTCCTACCAAATTCTTTCTATGACACAGATATTGTATTGATTCCTAAATCCAGAAGAGATAAAACAGAGAAAGAAAATTATTGACCAATTTTCCTCATGAATTTAGACACAAAATATTTAAATAAAATATTATCCAAAAGACTCCAACAACTTATCACGAATACACTCTGATCAGGTAGGATTCATTCCAGGAATGCAAGGATGGTTTAATATTAGGAAAATCATCAGCATAATTGAGCATATCAACAATTAAACTAGCAGAAACCACATGATCATCTCAATACATCCAGAAAAGGCTTCTGACAAAGTACAACATCCATTCCTATTAAAAACACTAGAAAGTATAGGAATAAATGGAGCCTTCCTTAAAATAGTTGATAGCATCTATTTAAAACCATCAGCAAGTATTATATGCAATGGGGATAAACTAGAAGCCTTTCCAATAAGATCAGGAATGAAACAAGGGTGTCCACTATCACCCCTCCTATTCAATCTGGTACTAGAAACACTAGCAGTAGCAATTAAAGAAGAAAAAGAAATCAAAGGAATCAAATTAGGCAAAGAAGTGACCAAGCTATCACTCTTTGCAGATGATTTGATTATATACTTAGAGAATCCTAGAGAATCAAGTAAAAAACTACTTGAGACAATAAATAAAACTGGCAAAGTTGCAGCATATAAAATAAACCCACACAAATCCTCTGCATCCCTGTACATCTCTAATGAAACTCAACAGCAAGAGATAGAAATAGAAATCCCATTTAAAGTCACTGTAGACATTATAAAATATTTTGGAACCTACTTGCCAAAACATACCCAAAATCTATATGATCACCACTATAAAACACTTCTCAAACAAATAAAATCAGATCTAAATAGTTGTAAAAATATCAATTGCTTGTGGGCTAATATAATAAAAATGACAATTTTACCCAAACTAGACTATATATTTAGTGCCATACCAATCAATTTACCAAAACCTACTTTTTAGAGTTAGACAAAATAAAGACTATATGCTGTTATAGGGGGAGGGGGAAGCGAAGTAAAGGAAATTTGAAAATCAAGGAACTATGGAATTGAATATTGTTAACTGAAACTAAACTAACAAATTAATTTAAAAAAGAATAGGAAGCAATGTGAAATATCTCATGGAAAAAACCACTGACCTGCAAAATAGATCCAGAAGAGATAATTTAAAAGTTATTGGACTACCTGAAAGCCACGATCAAAGAAAGAACCTAGAAATCACCCTTCAAGAAATTCTCAAGGAAAATTGCCCTGATGTTTTAGACCCAGAGGGCAAAATAGAGGTTGAAAGAATCCACAGATCACCTCCTGAAAAATATCCCAAAAAGAAAACTCCCAGGAATATTATAGCCAGGTTCCAGAAAACCCAGATTAAGGAGAAAATACTAAAAATGCCAGGAAGAAACAATTTCAATATTGTGGAAACACAATCAGAATAGTACCGGACCTGGCAGCTTCTACACTGAGGGATTGAAGGCCATGGAATATTATATTCCAGTGGTGAAAATCTCTGGGATTAAAACCAAGAATCACCTACCCAGCAAAACTGAGTATCTTGTTTCAGGGAAAAATATGGTCTTTCAGTGCAATAGAGGACTTTCAAGGATTCTTGAGGAAAAAAAAAAAAAACAGAGTTGAATAGAAAATTTGACATTCAGACACAAGAAGCTAGAGATCCTTGAGAAGGTAAATAGGGAAAAGAAATCAAAGGGAACTTATCAAAATTGAACTATTTACATTGCTACATGGAGAAACAATAACGGTGACTGATGAAACCTTTCTCAGTATGAAATTAATTGAAGTGGGGTATATGGGCATATGAATACATATGTGAATGTGAGTATATATGTTTACAGGTATACATGGGTAGAGGTTACAGGTTGACTTTGGTGGGAAGGGATGGTATTTAAGGGGTGAAATAAAGAGGTGAAATAGGAATTTGGCAAGAGGAGATGGGGAGAGACAGGGTAGGGTAAACTATCTCATGTAGAAGAGGCAAGGGGAAGTAGTTGCAGGGGAGGGGAAGAACAGGAAGGCAAAAAGGCAAAACCATATTCTCATTGAATTTGGCTCAGTGAGAGAATCACATACATATTAAATGGCAGATGTCACCCTGCAGGAGAGTAGGGGGAAGGGGGATGAGAGTGGGGTGAGAGAGGGTAGAGCATTTTGGGGGGAGGGAAGGTTGAATGTACCCACTTTCAAAGAAGGACAGGATCAATGTAGGGAATGGACCAGCTTGGGGTGGGATGGTTGGGAGGGAAATACTAACAGTCTTTTACAATATGTCTACCATGGCAATGTTTTTCATAGCTATACACGTATAACACATACTGAAATGCTTATCTTCCCAGAGAGAGTGTGTGACAAGGGAGAAAGGGAATGGATCTGAAATTTGAAGTTTTAAAATTTAATGTTTCAAATATATAAAAATACTATTATTACCACTATTTTGCATGTAACTGAGAGGTAACATTTACAGGCTTTCGGGCACAAAGTTTCACCTTGCCCTTATGGTAAATTCGAAGGGGGTATGGGAGAAGATATGGGAGAGAGCAGATTGGATAAGGGGATATCTTGTGGGACTGCTATTCTGTGGTGTTGTATAGGGGAAAATGGGGATAAAAGTGTAGCTCAAAATCTCGCTGAAATGAATGATGTAAACCAGAAGTTAATAAAGCATTTGTTTAAAAAATTAAAAATGAAGTGGAGAAGAAGAAAAAAATTTAAAAAAAGAAATAGATCAAAGTAATTAAAGCATGAAAAAGAATGAAGTACGCAAAAAATTCCTCAATCCCCATTCAAAGTCTATCTTGTACTGGATGTGGATCACATTTTTCTTTCTGAGTCCTTTCTATTCATATTAGATTAATGTGTTATTGTGAAGATCAAGGTCATTCATATTTGATCTTCATACAATGTTGCTTATATTGTGCACAATGTTTTCCTGGGTTTACTCATTTCATTTTCCATTAATTTGTGCAAGCCTTTCCAGGTTTTGCTGAAATCTACCTGTTTGTCACTTCTTACTGTCCAGTGTTATACCATTATATTCATATACCATAACTTGCTCGGACATTCCCAAATTGATTGGCAATCCCTTACTTTCTAATTCTTTGCCACCACAAAAAGTGCTGTTATGAGTATTTTGAACATACATATCCTTTTGCCCTTTTTAATGATTTATTTGTGATATATATATTTAGTAGTGGGATTGCTAGGTCAATGGGTATGCACAGTTTGGTTGACCTTTAACCATAGCTCAAAATTGCTTTCCAGAATTGTAGGATAAGCTCACAACTCAACCAGCAATACATTAGTTTCCAGGTTTTCCCACATTCTCTCTAACATTTATCATTTTCCTTTTTTGTCAATTAGCCAACCTGATAGGTGTAAAGTGGTATCTCTGATATGTTTAAATTAGTACATCTCTAATTCAATGTGATTTGTAGCACGTCTTCATATAGCAAAGATAGCTTTAATTTATTCATCTGAAAACTGCCTATTCATATCCTTTGATCATTTTTCTTTTACTTTTTTATATACATTTGACGCATTTAATTTTAACATTTCGAACTCCAGATCCATTCCACTCATCCCTTGTCATCTGCTACTGCTGGGAAGACAAGCAATTCAGTATATGTTGTACATGTATAGCTATGCAAAACATTACCATTGTAGATATATTGTAAAAGACAGGCTATATTTCCCTCCCACCCATCCCACCCACCACCTGGTCAATTCCCTACTTTGATCCTGTCCCTATTCAAAAGTGGGTGCCTCCAACCTCCCCTCCCCCAAGCATGACTGCCCTCCATCATCCCCCTTCTCTTCACTCTCACCCCTACTCTCCTGCAGGGTGAGATATCCCATTTATTATGTATACCATTCTCTCCCTGAGCAAAATTCAATGAGAATATGGTTTTGCCTTTCTGCCTTCCTGTTCTTCCCCTCCCCTGCAACTACTTCTTCATGAATACTTATAAACATATATGCACACATTCACATATACACACATTCACAAAACAAGATACTCAGTTTTTCTGGGTAGGTGACCCCTGGCTTCAATCCCAGCTCTTTTTCTCTCTGGAATATCATATTCCATGCCCTTCAATCCATCAGTGTAGAAGCTGCCAGGTCCTGTGCTATTCTGATTATGTTTCCACAATACTGAAATTATTTCTTCCTGGCTGCTTATAGTATTTCCTCCTTGATCTGGGAATTCTGGAACCTGGCTATATTATTCCCAGCTTCCATCCCAAAAGTTTGGGTCATTTTGGGATCTTTTTCAGGAAGTGAACTGTGGATTCTTTCAACCTGTATTTCCCCCTCTTCGTCTAAAACATCAGGGCAATTTTCTTTGAGAATTTCTTGAAGGATGTTTTCTAGGTTTTTCTTTGATCATGGCCTTCAGTTAGACCAGTAATTTTAAAATTATCTCTCCTGGATCTATTTTTCTGGTCAGTGGTTTTTCCCATGAGATATTTCACATTGCCTTTTCTTTTTTCATTTGTTTGGACCTGTTTAATAGCATCTTAATTTCTCATAAAGTCACTAGCTTCCATTTGCTCCAGTCTAATTCTGAAGGAATGAATCTCCTCAGTGAGCTTTTGAGATTATTTTTCCATTTGGCAAATTTGCCTTTTTAAGGCATTTTTCTCCTCATTGCCCTACCCAGCCTCTTGCCATTAGAGTCAGTCTACTTTTTAAGGTATTATTTTCCTCAACCAGGCTGTTGACACGCATTTCATACTTTTCCTGCATCTTTCTCATTTCTCTTCCCAATTTTTCCTACACTTCTCTTATTTGGTTTTTAAAATGCTTCTTAAGGTCCTTTATGGCCTGTAATCCTCTCATATTTTCATTTGGGGCTTTTGGTGAAGGATTTCTGGCCTCACAGTCCTCCTCCTGTTCCATGCTTCGATCCTCTTTGCCCCCAAAATAAGAGACTAATGTTCCATGTTTCTGTTTATTTTGTTTCCTTTGCCTAGGCATGTTGCCACTTAATTACTTGACTTTTGGGCTTGATGCCACAGTAGGGCTCTGCCACCAGACAGGGGAGCTTCTGTCCCAAAAGTTGGGGTCTTCACCACTTCCAGGGTTATTATTTGGGTGGCCTCTGTGCAGCCTCCACATGCTCTGGTAATATGTATACCCACCCCAAGACCTCCATCCCAGACAGTAATTCAGATCCACTGAGTTTAAAGAAAGAGGGATTAACCCCCCAGACTGATGCTGCATCTCCCTACATTTCATAGGCTAGGAACTGAAGCTGCCACTCAAGCTGCAAAATAGTCTCTGTGCCGTGTTCCTTCAGCCACTTCTTGTCCCCAGGGGAAGAAGTGGACGTTCCCCAAATACTGTTCCCAAAGTCCACAGGGCAGTAACCTCTTACTTTTTCCTAGGCATGTGTATTGACAATTCTGGAATCACCACAACTACTCGTGTTCTGAGTGTTTCTTATAGACAATATGTTGTAGGATTCTGTTTTTTATCCACTCTGCAATCCACTTCTGGTTTATAGGATAGTTTCATTCCATTCACATTTTCAACTGTGATTACTATTTATTTCCTTCCATCTTATTTTTCCTCCTATTTCTCTTCTCTTTCCATTCACTCTTTCCTTCCTCACCATTGTTTTGCTCTTTTAAGGTTTCTTTTTCTTCATTATTTTTGGTTCTCCTTTAGTAAGCTGGTGACTCATTTTTCATGTGACCACTGCATATTTTTCTTTGATGAAAGAGCTTTGACTTTGTTGTCTTCTGGTTGTATATTTTTATCTTCTTTGTCACCAGAATATGATTCTATAGTCTGACTTTTTTATGCTGTTTGCTCATCTTCCCAGTCAAATATTTGACTTTCTATCTCTTTGTCAGGGTAGGACTCTGCTTCTTGTGGTTTTGAGGGTGAGTGTGAGTGTAGTTTCCTAGGCTTCAGGGGTTTTGTATCAACTGTGAAATCCACCACATTCTTTGCACCCAGAGTTCTGAAATCACCCACTGCTGCTGCTGCTGCTCCTGCCTACATTGCCACTACCACCACCACAGGACCGTCCCCATTCCTCTTTCACCCAGGTCCCACAAAATTTTCCCACTGACTTTCTATGTTTTCTTTGGTTGTTGAGGAATGGGAAGCCTGGAAACTGCCATAGCTGCCAGTGTGTTAGTGCCCTAAGGGCTACTCGAGTCCTGTCTGCGCTATTATGGCCCACCCTGTACTGCTATCTGCTTTCAGTTCGATATAATTGATCCTTCCTATCATCTTTCCACATTGACTTGGACTGGAGATTAATTTACTCTCTCATTTTGTGGCTTTTGTAGTTTTAGAATTTGTTTAGAGTCATTTTACAGGTTTTTGGAGGGCTTTGGTGGAGACCTCAAGCAAATCCCTTCTCTTACTACACCCTCTTAGCTCTGCCCTGTTAGTCTATTTTTTTTAAATTTTCTTCAGTGCTTTTTGAGAATCCTTCAGCAAACTGTTTACTTTTTCATGATTTTCTTGCATCACTCTAATTTCTTTCCCCAATTTTTTCTCTACTTCTCTTACCTTGATTTTCAAGATCCTTTTTGACCTCTTCCATGGCCCGAGACCAATTCATTTTTTATTGGATGTTTTTGATGTAGGAGCTTTGATTTTGGTCGTATATTTTGATCTTCTATGTCACCGAAGTAAGTTTCTATTGTCTGAGGATTTTTTATGGTGTTTGCTCATTTTTACAGCCAAATACTTGACTTTCTAACTCTTTGTCAATGTAAGACTCTGCCTTGAGTGGTGGTAGGTGTGATGTCCCAAACTTCATGGTTTTTATGCAGCTGTTTTCCAAGATACTTCTAGGGACCTTTAAATTTTCAGCTTTTCCAAGGTTCTATGATCAAAGGAGAGGTGTTTACACATTTTCTGGCCTGTGCTTTGGTCTGTGGGTGTCCATAAACACTCTTTTCTGCCTTGGAACTTTCAGAGCATTCCCTCTTCACTTCAGCCACAAACTCTGATTCCCCCTCTCCCCCCACTCCCAGCACTCCTCCTCACCCAAGGACTGTCAACCAGGATTGCAACCCAGATCCAAGCATGGGCAAAGCAAGAGAATCCTGCCTTAGTGTCAACAAAGAGACTCCTGCAATAGCCCCCTGATCAGCCACTTGATTCACCCTCTTCCCACCCCACCCCCACCCCCACCAACTGCTGGCCAGGAGTGAGTTTAATGAGGCTGGTGTGGTGTTTCTGCATTTCTGTGGAGTTATCCTGAAGTACATGACCGTTTTGCTGCTGGAAGTTGCCTGTTTACTCACTTCTATGCTGTAGCACATGGCAGTTCTCAAAGTTTTATTCTGCCAATTGCCGTGGCTATGGTGAAGCATGTGGGAGTCCTGATGTTGCCATTTGCCTCCTCTACCCCACTGGGGCTCAGGATCCACTTATGGTTTTTTGAGGTGGGGTTTGTGCTGGCTTGCTGACTTGCTTCCTGTCCTGGTTTTGTGCTCCTCTTTTACCTGAGTGAGACCAAGCCTTCCTGTCAATCTTCCAAGTTTCCTGGGTTCAAACATTGTTTTACCTCATCTTTTTGTTGATTCTGCTGTTCTAGGATTTATTATGTGGCACTATTTTATGGTTGTTTGGGAGTTAATATGGGAGAATTATAATGATTTATTGCTTATTCCATCATCTTGGCTCCCAGAATTCAGGTTAGTTGTGTTTGATGCTTCTAATATTTTGGCAATCTATTAATTTTATTCTAATATTCCTACCTAGACTCATTGACTTCTGTTTGTTACACTTATATTGTGAGGAACACCACTACCTGGGTACAGTTTTTTATTTTCTGTACTCGGGTACTAATTCTTCCATTTCTTTTCTCTAGAGCTCTTATTTCACTTAATAATTTCATTTTTATGTTTTCCCCATATCTTTCTACTATTCTTAGAGTCCTTGGACTTAGCACATATTTTACACCCTGGGGATCTGCTTTTACTTATAGTGAATTTGCTCCCTTCTGGGTTTACTTCATCAATTTTTGACTCATAGTATTTCTTTATGGTTTTTCATGTTTTCTTTGGTATACTCAAATCTCTAGTCTCAGTTCCTGGTTTAGGACCTTGGGCAAAGGTCAAACTCTGTACCCTCCAATATCTTGGATGGTCTAGATAGGCCTTGCTAGACACTGTATATGATTTCCTAGGATATCACTAATGGATTCCACTTCACTCAGTTTGTCCTTAGAGCACTATCAGGTTTAAGGCCTTCTTTGTATCTAATTAGTAAGAACTCTGAGGACTTCAGGATACCCTGAAATTTCCCACATAACATTTCAGCCTCCCTGCTTTCTTATCCTGCTATTGCAACATGAAATTCTCAGTCAGAATGTTTGGGTTTATTAGTTCCTGTGGAGTATCTTCAATTAGAGAACTGTCATTTTATTCCCTGCAATTGGACGTTTTTGTTATCACCTTTTCTGGCTCTTCCTAAAGCCACCTCAGTCAGAGAGAATACCAC
This sequence comes from Gymnobelideus leadbeateri, assembly GCA_011680675.1. NCBI lineage: Eukaryota > Metazoa > Chordata > Mammalia > Diprotodontia > Petauridae > Gymnobelideus > Gymnobelideus leadbeateri. Next base: position 21,460 of record WOXC01009075.1, read on the forward strand.
AGACTTATGGTTCCTTGGAGTATGTCAAGCCTTTGAATTTGGCAATATTCTAGACAATTTATCTGAGTTTATTCTGATTTCCTTAGTACAATTTATTTCTTATCACCTATTGCCTACAAGGTATCTTATGTGCTCAGTCCTCAGCTGGAATAAGGAGCTTAATAGGTCTTTTTCTGGGATTTCTTAATTATTAATCAATCTGGTTAGTTCTTTAGAACTTAGATTATTTGTGAGAAAGCTAGGTTCTTTTTATGACTTTTGTCAACTTTTCATGATGCTGTAATATAAATTAAAAATCAAATAAATGGCTATTGAATGTATGATATATTATGCCCAATACCTAGCACCCAATGTTTTAAGTAGGGACAAAAGAAAAGCATTTTAGAGCGCTTACCAATGAATAAAAATTGTTCAATTCTTAAATGAACTCTCCTTGACTAATTTTCCAGGTTAGTTGTTGACATTTCATCTTTTCATCTAATCTCTTTCAATTTTTTTCATTTTGTTCTATTATTTCTTCTATTTTTAGTTTATAAAAATAGTAATAATAACGATAGTTAGCTTTTATAAAAGGCCTATCATGTGCTAGGTACTCTGCTAAGCACTTTGCAAATGCCATTTCATTTGATACTCACAACAATCTACTGAGGTTGGTGCCATTATTATCCTTCTTTTATAGTCGAGGAAACTGAAGCAAAGAGATATTGCAACTTTGTCTAGGGTCACACAGCTAGTAAGTGTCTGTGACTTCATTTGATTTCAAATCTTCCTGACTCCAGTTCCAGGCTCTATCTACTGTGCCACCTATATGCTATGACTCATGACAATGACTCTATTCTAGGAATAGAATCATTAAATGCCAAACATTGGATCTACAATGCGGTGGATTATGTATTTAATCAATGTCTCATCATAAGTACATTTTACAGTCTATTTAATTATCAAAGAAGATGATCATAATGGTGACAGAACTCAATATCATGTGTTATGAGAATTTACTGAAATTTCTTAGGAATGATTGATCTAAGTAAGATGGTGAGGGAGGGTATAATAGTCATCTTCACATATGAAAAACTTTCACATAGAAGAGATATTATATATGTCCTATTCATTCCTAAAGGGAAGAAATATCAATAGCTATAGTAATTAGCATTTATACCAGGGCTTATTAACTTTTTGCACTAGTGACCCCTTTTCATGTTTCAGGAACGTTCATTGGCATTATGTGGCCTGAGGGCATGTAAAGTGCAAAGTGAGCAAGTTTTGTGTTCAGAATCAGGACTATAGTGAAGTTGTATGATACAACATAGGCAAGCACTTCCAGAAACACCTTGCATTCATTATGCATTTAATCCTTAATTAATTTTTAGTAGTGTAGTTTCAGAAACCTTTTAATATTGCCAAATTTTTCACTACCCCATATGGGGTCATGACCCACAGATAATAAATGCTTATATATATTGCTTTAGTATTTTCAAAAATCTTCTTATATATTAACATTTTAACGTGTATAATAACCCTATTGTTTCTTAGGTACTATTATTATCTCCATTTTGCCAATGAGGAAATCAATGGTGACTATCAAAAAGCCTTGCCCATGGACACATAGGTAATAATTATTGGAGACAGGATTTTATCTCAAGTCTCTCAGTCTCTAGGACAACCATTCTATCTACTATGTCACACTTCCTTTTATGGTAGACCTATATCTCCTTGGTAGGATCTATAAGAGAATGTTTTCTATTGGTATGGTATTCAGGATGCTTGTTGAATTGAATTGGATCAACAGAATAATTTTACTTCATCTCATACACAACAGTCCTGAGGGTTATCTCCGTGTCATAAGGAGGTATTGCAGTAGTCTTTTGTTGGCAGATATTTATGCATGTAAAAAGAAACTGATATTGTTGAACTTTCATCTGAAAAGGAAATTATTGAAGAATGCTTAGAATCTTAAAATATCATGAGGAAGTTCTTTAAAACTCATCTAGACTAACCTCCATTTTACAGAGAAAGAAAATGAGAGGCAGAAAGTTTAGACTTTTTAAGAATTCAACAAGTGTTTTAAGGTCAATAATGATTAGACATGCGTGATGTTCTAGGTTATCCAAATTCATCTTGGTTTTAAGAAATGTTATTTGATATTTTCTGTGCTTTACTGAATAACTTTGCAACTTTGATGTTAATGTGTAAACTGTGTTTGTCAGGGGCCTTGAAAAGGATACTCCAGAAGGTATTTGAGGTTTTATAACTTGGCTTTATAATGGCTTATTCATAAAATAACTTTTATTCATCCAAAAACAGCCCTAGATTTAGGTTTCAAAGGGTTTTTCCCCCTGCAGTTTCTAATAAGACCATCAAAATCCATCTGTTTAAGAGGAGTGTTTCATCTCTATAAGATGTGTTGACATGATTTGCTTTTATTGTACATTTCTTTTCACACCCTCTTCATTCTATTGAAAGTAAGCTTTCTTTCCATACTTTCTTAAAGTATGGACTCAGTCAATATAATAATGCCTAAAGGGTTAGATGAAACAAATCAGTGCTGATGAAAGATACAAATTAAAATAATTCTGAAATATCACCACAAACCTTCCAGCTTAGGACATGGTGGGTTTCGGGTCAATCTCCACCCTTACAATCCAGATAGATCTCTCTTTCTGACCTCATCTTATAACGGTCTTAGAACAGAAGAATGTCTCACTCTGAAGTTTTTTTGACTATGCCTACTCGGAATTCAATTTCAGACATTATTTTTAAATTATTTAGAGATAAATGTTGAAAGTATTCAATTGAGTGCTTTCTCTATTTTGCTGTCTTGGCAGCATCTATGAAAAATCCTATAGGTAGATAAGTTTAGAAAGGGGATATACATCAATAAGTTTGATACCAAGAGTACCTTAGTATCCCATGATTTTCCATATCTCCTCCATCTCTTGTCATTTTCCTTTTCTGTCATACTAGCCTATATGATAGGTATGAGGTGATATCTCAGATAGTTTTAGTTTGCATTTTAATCAGCACAGATTTAGAGCATTTTTTCATGTTTATACATACATACATACATACATTTCTTCTGAAAACAGCTTGTTCATATCTTTTAATCATTTATCAACTATGGAATGGCTCTTGTTTTTATAAATTTGAATGGGTTTATTATATATTTGAGAAATGAGACCTTTATTGGAGAAATTTGCTCTAATTTTCCCTCAGTTTCCTGGTTTCCTCTTAATATTGGTTAATATGACTGTTAATAGATTTGTGATCTAACCATTCTGGATAACAATTTAAAACTATGCCCAAGGGAGGCAGAGACAAGATGGTGGAGTAGAAGCACAAAATTGGCATGAGCTCCTGCTCCAATCACTTCCAATATATGGAAAAAAATGACTCTAAACAAACTTTAGAGCTACATAACCCAGAAAGTGACAAAAATAAACACATCTCCCACTAAAGGAAGCCCGGCAGGCCAATAGGAAGTGTCTAATGTACCCAACTGGGAGCTGAGCACAAACCAGCATGAGCTGCTTTGTTGTGGCTCAGGGCTGCCCGCAACAAGCAATGGACTTAGCAGACTTTAGGAGAGTAATTACCAGCAGCGGTGGTGGTTTCCAGACTTCTCAACCCATAAATGCCAAAGACAAAGTAAAAGTTCACTGTGGAACTTGGAACCCAGGGGGTTGGAAGAACATGGTCAAGCCCTGCTCCTGGGGTGAGAAGCAGGTGGAGAAGTGGCAGCTGTGCAGGAACTACTGCTCTGCAGATCATAGGGGAGATCAATCAAACATTCAGAGGGTAATCACTCTTGCTTTGATGTGCTTAGATCTGGATTGTGGTCTTGGGTGACAGTCCTGGGGTGTGTGGCCAGTGTGCCAGAGCTTGTGAGGGGTACAGAGAAGGTAGATGCAGATAAGTTCCAGCACATACAAAAACCCGAGTGATTTGGGATAAAGCTCTCTCGATTCTGTAAGCAGAGTTCTACTGTGGCAAAGAGCTCATCAAGTAATTGGCTGGCAATATGATCAAGCAGGGGAAGCAGAAACAGAGCATAGAATCCTGTATTGGGGACAAAAAAGGATCAAGGCATGGAGCAGGAGGAAGACAGCAAAGTCACAACTCCTGCATCAAAAGCCTCCAATAAAAATATGTACTGTTTACAGGCTATGGAGGAGCTCATAAAGGATTTTGAAAATCAAGTAAGATAAGTGGAAGAAAAACTGGGAAGAGAAATGAGAATAATGCAAGAAAATCATGAAAAGTGGGTCAACAGCCTGCTAAAGGAGACCTAAAAGTACACTGAATAAAATATCACCTTAAAATATATTATCTCAAATGGCAAAAGAGGCCCAAAAAGCCAGTGAGGAGAAGCATTACTTAAAAAGCCAAATTTGCCAGGTTGAAAAAGAATTTCAAAAACTCACTGAAGATAATAACTCCTTCAAAATTAGATTGGAGCAATTGGAAACTAATGACTTTATGAGAAATCAAGATACTATAAAACAGATCCAAACAAATAAAAAAAATAGAAGGCAATGTGAAATATCTCGTTGGAAAACACACTGACCTGGAAAATAGATGCAGAAGAGATAATTTAAAACTTATTAGGATACCTGAAAGCCATGATCAAAAAAAGAGCCTAGACACCATCTTTCAAGAAATTATCAGGCAAAGTTGCATTGATATTCTAGAACCAGAGGGCAAAATATAAATGGAAAGAATTCACCGATGGTCTCTTCATAAAGATCCCAAATGAGATCTAAAAAATAAAATTAAGAGGTGAGAGAGGAATTTATTGGGAGAAGAAGAAAGGGAGCAATAGATTAGGGTAAATTATCTCATATAAAAGAGGCAAGAGAAAACTGTTACAATGGCGGGGAAGTAAGGTAATAGGGAATGGGACAATCTGATTCTCATTGAATTCAGCCTAAGGAGGGAATAACATACACACTCAATTGGTTATCTTACCCTATAGGATAATAGGAGGGTAAGGGATAGGAGGGGTAAGGATAGAGGGGTGAGAAGATTGGGGGAGAGGATAGCTAGAGGCAAGAATTGTTGAAGGGGGTTAGGGTAGAGGGAGAAGGTGAAATGGGGTTGTGGGATGGGATGGAGGGAAGTGTAGCTGTTTTTTCACAATATAACTATTATGGAGGTGATTTGAATAACTACACATGTACAATCTATATTGAATTGCTTATCTTCCCAGTGGGGGTGGGTGAGGAGGGAAGAAGGGGAAAAATATGGAACTCAAAGTTTTAAAAAGTAATTTTTAAAAATTGAAATTTTACATGCAACTGAGAAATAGGATACACAGGTATTGGGGTATAGAAACCCATCTTGCCCTACTAGAAAGTTAGGGGTGCAAAGGGGGAGGATATAAGAAAGAACAGATTGGCTTAAGGAGTATTCAGTAGGCTTACTGTTTTGGGGTGGGGGTAGGGGAAAAATAGGGAGAGAAAAATTGTAACTCAAAATCTTGCGGAGATGATTGTTGAAAACTAAAAATAAATTAAGTAATTAAAAAAATAAAACTATGCTCAAAGGTATATAAAACTGTGGATGCCCTTTGACCCTACAATAACTATTACTGGGACACCAAATAGAACAGAGAAAAGGGAAAGCATCAATTTGTACAAAATATATTCATAGCATCTCTTTTTGTAATGAGAAAGAATTGAAAAATTAGGGGATGCCTATCAATTGAGGAAGGGGAGAACAAGTTGTGGTCTATGATTGTGATGGTATACTATTGTGTTATAATAAATAGTGAGCAGGATGCTTTCAGAGAAAACAAACAAACAGACCTGGGAATACTTACATGAATTCATTGAAAGTGAAATGAGCAGGAATGAGGGGCATGGTATATAACTAATCATCCATGGGATATGTGTGGTGGAAAAGGGAGAATAAAATTTCTTTTGATTCAAATCATTATTATGTATAAGAGAGATAATATATTCTCTGCTGATATAATAAAATCAAACAGATGATTACTAGCTAACAGAACATCTTAAGTCAGAGTCACCATGTCCCAATATGGAGATGTCCAAAATAGACCCATTGAGAGATGGGAGGGATATGTTAAACTCCTGATATGTATGTATGTGTATACACACACACACACACACACACACACACATATATATACACACACACACATATATATACACACACACGGATGTATGTGTGTATGTATGTATATATGTATAGGCTTACTATATAACAGACATTTTGCTAGTCTATTGGGTTACAAAGACGATAATAAAAGAGTTTCCAGTCACAAATTTTTTAGAGAGCAAGGATAAATATGTTGGAATTGCAGAAAAGTGAATTTTGATCTGATTTGAGATGGAAAAGTGTAGCAATGTTGTCAAATAATGAAAATGGACTGTTTCATAAAATAATGGACTCCCTATCACTGGGAATGCATTAGCAAAGGCAAGATGATCCTCTGGCAGGGATATTATGGAAAGTACTCTTGCATTGGAAGGGAATTCTACTTATATGACATTTACAATCCCTTTCAGTTCTATAATTCTATACCAGATAAGGATTAAAAATACTCTTTTTTTTTTTTTTTTTTTTTTAGCAATTGGGGTTAAGTAACTTGCTCAAGGTTACACGGCTAGTCATTATTTATGCATGGGTGCTCATTTTCTGAGGCCGGATCTGATCTCGGGTCATCCCAACTCCGAGGCCGGTGCTCTTACTTACTGCGCCACCTAGCCGCCCCTTTAGGGCAATCGGGGTTAAGTAACTTGCCCAAGGTTATACACGGCTAGGTTTTTTGGTTTGTGTGGATTAAGTGTCGGAGGCCGCCGCCGAACTCAGGTCCTTCTGACTCCAGGGCCAGCGCTCTATTCACTGCGCCACCTAGCCGCCCTAAAAATACTCTTAACAGAAGTTAACCATCTATCCATTCATGTGACCTTTCATCAACCCATTTTAAGGTAACAAGAAAGTTATTTTTTTTTAAACGAATGCTTTATTAACTTCGGTTTTACATCATTCATTTCCGCCTGATTTTGAGTTACAATTATCCCCCCCCCCCCATTATTCCCCTACCAGACCTCCCAGAATAGTAGTCCCACAAGATATCGCTTCCTCCAATCTGCTCTCTCTCATACCTTCTCCCATACCCCCATCGACTTTTCCATTAAAGGAAGGTGAATCTTTGTGTCCCAATGCCTGCACATCCTATCTCCCAATTACAAGCAAAAGAGTATTAATAATAGTATTTATATATATTTGAAACATTTAATGTAACAACCTCGAATTTCAGATCCATTTCCTTCCTCCCTTGTCACCCATTCCTTCTGGGGAGATAAGTAATTCATTATATGTTGTACATGTCTAGCTATGCAAAACATTATCATAGTAGATATATTGTACAAGGCTGCTTATAATTCCCTCCCACTCATCCCACCCCCCACCTGGTCCATTCCCTACATGATCCTGTCCCTCTTCTATAGTGGGTACTTCCAACCTCCCCTCACCCCAAGGATGCTCTCCCATCCATCATCCCTCCTCTCATCCCCCTTCCCCCTATCCTGCTGCAGGTTGAGATATCCCATTTAGTATGTATGTCATTTTCTCCCTGAACCAAATTCAATGTGAATGTGGTTTTGCCTTTTTAGCCTTCCTTATTCTCCCCCTCCTTTGCAACCACTTCCCCTTGCTTCTTCTACATGAGATAGTTTACCCTACCCTGTCTCTCCCCATCTCCTCTTGCCACTTTCCTCTCTCACCTCATAATTTCATCCCTTGAGTATTCTCCCTTCCCAACAAATTCAACCTATGCCCTCTATCCATATATAACTGTAACCATATACATACACATTCACATATGTATTCATATGACCACACCCCCTTCTTCCATTATTTTCATAGTGAGAAAGATATCATCACTCACAGATATTGCTTTTCCATATAGGAATGTAAATAGTTCAACTTTGGTAAGTTCCTTTTGATTTCTTTTCCCTGCTTACCTTCTCAGGCATCTCTTCCTTCTTATGTCTGGATGTCAAATTTTCTATTCACTTCTGGTTTTTTCCTCAAGAATTCTTGAAAGTCCTCTATTCCACTAAATGACCATATTTTCCCCTGAAACAAAGTACTCAGTTTTGCTGGGTAGGTGACCCTTGGGTTCATTCCCAGATCTTTTGCCCTCTGGAATATCATATTCCATGCCCTTCGATTCCTCAGTGTAGAAGCCGCCAGGTCCTGGGCTATTCTGATTGTGTTTCCACAATATTGAAATTGTTTCTTCCTGGCTGCTTGTAGTATTTTCTCCTTGATCTGGGGATTCTGGACCCTAGCTATAATATTCCTGGGAGTTTTCTTTTTGGTATCTTTTTCAGGAGGTGATCAGTGGATTCTTTCACCCTCTATTTTGCCCTCTGGATCTAAAACATCAGGGCCGTTTTCCTTGAGAATTTCTTGAAGGGTGATTTCTAGGTTCTTTCTTTGATCATGGCTTTCAGGTAGTCCAATAATTTTTAAATTGTCTCTCCTGGATCTATTTTCCACGTCAGTGGTTTTTCCCATGAGATATTTCACACTGCCTTCTAATCTTTCATTTGTTTGGATCTGCTTAACAGCATCCTGATTTCTCATAAAGTCATTAGCTTCCATTTGCTCCAGTCTAACTCTGAAGGAATGAATCTCCTCAGTGAACTTTTGAGATTCTTTTTCCATCTGGCAAATTCGACTTTTTAAGGCATTCTTCTCCTCATTTCCCTTTTGGGCCTCCTTTGCCATTTGAGTTACTCTATTTTTAAAGGTGTTGTTTTCCTCAGTCAGGCTGTTGACCCTCATTTCATACTTTTCCTGCATCCTTCTCATTTCTCTTTCCAATTTTTCCTCCACTTCTCTTATTTGATTTTTAAAGTCCTTGTTAAGGTCCTCTCTGGCCTGCACCCCACTCATGTTTTCCCCTGGGGCTTCTGGAGCAGGACTTCTGACCTCACAGTCCTTTTCCTGCTCTATGCCCCCAAAATAAGAGTCTAGGGTTGCATTTTTCTGTTTCCTTTGCCTTGACATGTTGCCACTTAATTACTTGACTTTTGGGCTTGTTGCTACACTATGGCTTTAAGGCCAGATAGAGGAATTTTCATCCCGAACATGTGGGGGGCAACTTCCGTTTCTGGCAAGCTGTAAACCCACCCACGACTGCCACCCTAGATCACAATCCAGATGCAGGGAGGTTAAAGCAAGAGCGATTACCCCCCAAGACTGATTGCTGGATCTCCCTAAAATTAATTGCAGGCTGGGAGCTGGAGCTGCCTCTGAAAACTACAAAATTGCATGTCTTCTCAGTAGCTTCTAGCCCCCAGGGGAGGCAGCCAATGTATTCCCTAAATACCAGACCCAAAGTCTATAGGACACTAACCTCTTACTTTGTCCTAGGCATGTCTATGTTGATAATTCTGGAGTCGCCACAGATCCTGGGGTTCTGGGGTTCCTCCAGCTGACTGCTGGCCCTGCCAGCCTGGGTCTAAAACCTCAGCTCACATAGACCTGGGCTTGGCTCTGCTCATGCGCTCTGCACGCTGCCAAGTGCCAGACTGCTGTGCTGGTCCTTCCTGCAGGGCTGCTGGGCTGTTGTCAGCGGGAGGTTAGCTTCTCTGTGTCGTTCTGTGGGTGCTGGGGCTCCAGAAGTTGTTCAGAGACCCCTTTTACATAGTTTTGGGGGAATCCGGGGGGCAGAGTGGCTTGGATGAGCTGTTTCTACTCCACCATCTTGGCTCCACCCCCCAAGAAAGTTATTTTCTAAAGTATGATGATTATTGCTTATGTCCATTTGCTAAAATATGTGTATTGCAAAATTCAGGATAATGTAATTCTCTAATAAAAGTTAGGTATGCTAAACACATTTAGGACAATTAATTGTACCAAAATAATGAATTATGGATTATCAAATACGATAAGGTTTTTAGCATGTTAAGTTCTTTATTTTAATTCTTAAAATATTACTTTTTTTAAAGCAATTGGAGTTAAGTAACTTGCTCAAGGTTACACAGCTAGTCATTATTTATGCGTGGGTGCTCATTTTCTGAGGCCGGATCTGATCTCGGGTCATCCCAACTCCGAGGCCGGTGCTCTTACTCATTGTGCCACCTAGCCACCCCTTTAGGGTAATTGGGGTTAAGTAACTTGCCCAAGGTTACACAGCTAGGTTTTTTGGTTTGTGCGGATTAAGTGTCGGAGGCTGCCTCTGAACTCAGGTCCTTCTGACTCCAGGGCCGGTGCTCTATTCACTGCGCCACCTAGCTGCCCCTAAATATTACTTTTTGACATTCAAGCAGAAGGAATAGTAATTATCCTATAAAAAATTCTTGATCAATTTTCAGGAAAAGCACTGAATACAATTTGATAAAATTTTATGGCATTATATATCAAGCTCTGAGAGAAAAAAAGTTGAGAAATAAAAATGGTAAAAATAGCCTATACGAGACTTACTGACAAAACAAAAACAAAAACAACCCCCCCCCAAAAAAAAAAACTGACTAAATTCCCTGTACTAGTGGAAGAAATGATATCAGCGTTACAGTACAGCAAATATGTCAGTCTTGTCTTTGCATTTACAATTTCAAAACGTATTTGATACTACAGAGGTTAAGGACTCAGTCCATTGTATCTTCACCATAATGTTTTTGACCTTTCAAGTTTTCTTGAATTAATTTAATTAATTAATTAAATTAATTTGGGCTTAAGTTTTAGGGGACACTGTGTTCTACCAGGTGCTCTAATGTTCTGTACTTGGCATTTGTTGGAACTTTCCTTGCCCTGGATGTCCTTTCGAGTCATAATGTGCTTGTAGCCACTATATTAAGAGTTTTGGGGGCAGCTAGGTGGCACAGTGAGTAGAGCACCAGCCCTGGAGTCAGAAGGGCCTGAGTTCAGATCCGGCCTCAGACACTTAACACACACAAAGAAACACCTAGCCATGTGACCTTGGTCAAGTTACTTAACCCTAATTGCCCTCCAAAAAAAAAAAAAAGTTTTCTTCTTATCTTCTGGTGATTACAATGAACTCTCATTTTTCTGACGATTGCTGGATAAGTTCCAGTCAAGTAATTGCATTCTATAATTTGGAAATTCTCCTGATGTTTCTGTTCTAAACTGTTGAATCATGTTCCTCAATGTTAAAAAGGATATTAATGTTAATCATTAACTGCAACAATATTTCAGGGCTTCAAAGAATGATGTTTGTATATTGTCTATATTCAGTCCTTTTTTGTCTAAGTGTTTTTGAAAGTTTTTCAAGTTGTAAATTGAAGAAGATAGGCCATATTTGCTCTCTTCACTTTATTTTTGTTACCATTCATCATCTTCAATTTCTGTACTCTTCCTCACCATATTCACAAATGTGACTAAATGCCTGGTAGAATTTTCTCTCTGCACTCAGTGTTTGTCCCTCCCCAAATGACTGCAAAAATGTTATCCCAATTTCTGCACATTTTGTGGATTAAAATCAGATCCAAACCATAGCTCACAAGTCCCCATCACTGTTTCCATTTTTATTAGTCATTCAAAGGACATACAGTTATGAACAAAAGCATTTAATATAATATCAATAGAAAAACAACAGAGCATTCTTTCAAAATCTCTGCCCCTACCCTGCACATTTGACCACTACCATAGACCTAGAGCTGACTGCAACAGATGCCCACAGCCTTAGAAGCATCAGTGATAGGAGGGGAAATACATATAGATCATGAATAAGACATGTGCATGTTAAAAACATGTGTAATGAGGAAACATGTGGGGCTTCTAACAATGTAGAACTTTCTGTTTCATCTCTATTGGGTTTTGCATGTCTTCTGTTCCCCATTAGATGCAACATCAGTCTCCATTGCTCCTCACTGGACACTGTGTGTCTCTTCTTGCTTGTGTGAGTTATCTAGCTGTTTTTAACAACTCAGAATATTATGCCAACCCCACACAGGAACTGCCATGATTAAGAAACCTTTCCTCCACGCAGGAGGACTGCAGCACCTTTGTCTAGCTTTCAGACAAGTGTCACGGAACCACTTCCCCTCAATCACATTGCATCACAGAAGGTGATCAAGCTAGGTTGCAGTTCACTCCCATCTCCTCAGGTTTCTCATCTGACTTAGGATCAGAAATTTATTTTAGTTCTAAGGTTTTACTGGAAGAAATATCCCCATGCTTCAATTCTTCAAATGGAGGAGCTGAGTGAAACTGCTAATGAAAATTCTCTCAACCTTGTCCTATCATATGCCTCAGTTCTATTGCACATCACAAAAATTTAGCTGTTTGGAGAAGACTAAAAAGGTTAATGGCTTTAATCCCACCTTAGGTAATAATAGTTCACATCATGGACTCTTTATGTGGAATTTATTTAACCTCTACCTCAACTTACTTCCCCTTCTAAAAAGTCATGTGGATAGACAAAATTACTTCTAAAGTCCCTTCTAGCTATAACATTATTTCTCATTACATCATAGACTTAATGCTGGAAGAAACCTTTGAGGCCATCTTGTCCAATTCCTTCATTTCAAAGAAAAAGAAAATGAGGAAGGCCGAGAGAGATCCAATCACTTCCTCAAACTCCAGGAAGTGGTAAGTCATTCTCTTCCAGATTGCATGCCTCTATATCAAGTTTTCTTCCTACTACCTTGCTAGTTTCTCATTCCATATAAAGATGCTTCTGGGTTTTGCTCTTTGTAAAGAATCTCGATTTACAAATACTTCAAAGTCTTCTTCAAGTTATATTTATTCTTCATATAGTAAATTTTGTTAAGCAGTTTTGGTTCACCCTGTCAGATTGAAATTTATCTGCCTATCCCCCTATGAAAGATAGATCTGTGGAAAGAGGGAAGTCAGAGAATCCAGGTTTAAATTCTACCTCTGGCAATCACTATGTGGGCAAATCATTTAATATTCTGGACTCCAGTTATATCCTCAGCAAAATGAGGGTGTTGAAATAAAAGATCTCTGAGGTCACATCCTACTTGAAATCTATGATTCTATTATACATAGCATCTTTTTTATATAAGTCCTTTATAGTTCATTTGGGTATTTATAATAGTTGAAATAATGTGTTCATTTAAAGTCACTAATAAAATAATATTGTTCTTATTTTAAATTAAAATTCATTTAAAAATGAGTTCCAAATTATTTCCCTTTCTTCATTCTCTTTCTAAAATGGTAATCCATTGACTATAGTTTATGTATGTACAATCATGTAAAACATATGTTATATTAATCATGCTATGGAAGAAGAGACAGTCCAAAAGAAAAGAGATAAAAAAGAAAGTGAAAATATTATGCCTCAATATGTATTCAAACTCCATCATTTCTTTCTTTAGATGTGAATAATATTTTCTATCACAAGACTTTTGGGATTGTCTGGGTCATTTTCTTGCTGAGAAGAGCTAAGTTGTTCATAGTTGATGATTACACAGTGCTTACTGATGCTGTTGGACATTGTTGATAATATATAAAAATGCTGATGATTTATCTGAGTTTATTTTATATCCTACAACTTTGCTAAATATGTTAATTATTTCAAGCAGTCTTTGGGTCTATTATCTAAAATTCTCTGCTCATATCACCATGTTACATACAAAGAGTAAGAATTTTGTTTCCTTGCTGTCTATTCTAATTTTTTCAATTTCTTTTTTTCCTTCTCTTATTGCCATCACTTATATTTCTAGTACAATAATGAATAATAGTGATGATAATGGACACCTTTGCTTCACCCCTCATCTTATTGGAAAGGCTTCTATCTTATCCCCATTACAGATAATGCTTGCTGATGGTTTTTGATAGGTATACTTATCATTTAAAGGAAAACTCTATTTATTCCTACAATCCCTACTGTTTTAATAGGAATGGGTGCCATATTTTGTCAAACATTTTTTCTGCATTGATATAAACATATAATTATTGTTGGTTTTGTTATTGATATACTCAATTAAGATAATACTTTCTCCAGTGTTGAACGAGCCCTGAATGCCTGGTCTAAATCCTACCTGGTCATAGTGTATAATCTTTCTGATATCTTGCTCTAACCTCCTTGCTAGTATTTTATTTAAATTTTTTGTATCAATGTTCATAGGGGAAATTGGTAAATAGTTTTCTTACACTGTTTTATCTTTTCCTTGATTATGTATCAGTACCATACTTGTGCCATAAAATAAAGTTTATAGGACTCTTCTTTGCCTATTTTTCCAATGAGTTTCTATAGTATTAGAATGAATTTTTCTTTAACTGTTTGGTAGTATTCACTTGTGCACCCATCTGTCCTTGGGGATTTTTTCTTAGGAAGTTCATTGATGGTTTATTCAATTTCTTTTTCCAAGATAGAGTTATTTAAGTATTCTATTTCCTCTTCTATTAATCTGGGTAATTTATATTTTCAAAAATATTCCCCAATTTGTTTGTTGTATTTATCGGCATATAATTGGGCAAATTCCTAATAATTGCTTTAATTTCCTCTTGTTTGATGGGTGAAATTCACCTTTTTCATTTCTGACACTGGAAATTTGGTTTTCTTTCTTTTTTTTCTTCAATTAACCAATATTTTATCATCTCTTTGATTTTACTCCCATAAGATCAGTTTCTAGTTTTATATATTAGCTCAATAGTTTTCTTACTTTCAATTTGAGTAATCTCACCTTTGATTTTTCAGGATTTCCAATTTCATGTTCAATTAGGGGTTTTTAGTTTGTTCTTCTAGTCTTTTATAGTTCCATGCTCAATTCATTAACCAGCTCTTTCTCTATTTTGTTGACATAGGGAATTAGAGAAATAAAATTTCCCCTAAGTACTGCTCCGTTTGCAGCCAATAAATTCTTGTATGTTGTCCCATTATTGTAATTCTCTTTAATGGAACAACCGATTGTTTCTATGATTTGTTATTTGACCTACTTATTCTTTAGGATTATATTATTTACTTTCCAATTTTTTTTTCTTTTTTGAGGGCAATTGGGGTTAAGTGACTTGCCCAAGGTCACATGGCTAATAATTGTTAGGTGTCTGAGGCTGGATTTGAACTCAGGACCTCCTGACTTCAGGGCTGGTGCTCTATTCATTATGCCACCTAGCCACCGCTTTCCAATTAATTTGTAATCTCTCTACTGACACTTATTGAATCTAATTTTTTATTACACTGTGTTCTGAAAAGGATTCATTTAATAGTTCTTTTTTCTACATTTGCTTTTGAGATTTTATGCCTTACTATAAGGTCAGTTTTTGTATAGGTGCCACATACTGCTGAGAAAAAGCTATATTCTTTTCTATCCCCATTCAGTTTTCTCCAGGGGTGTGTCATATCTAACTTTTCTAAAATTCTATTCAGCTCCTTAACTCTTTTTTTTCCTTATTTATTATGTGGTTAGATTTGTTGGGGAGAAAGTTGAGCTCCTTGACTAGTATAATATTGCTCTCTATTTCCTCCTTTAACCCATTTAACTTCTCCTTTGCCCATCAATGGAGGAATGACTGAATAAATTGTGATATATGAATCTAATGGAATACTACTGTGCTATAAAAAATGATAAGCAGAATTACTTCCGGCTCTCTGGGGGTGGAGCCAAGATGGCGGAGTAGAAACAGCATTTCCAATGTGCTCTGCCCCACACAAATTTCAGACAATGTGAAAGGGAGCTCCGGACAACTTCTGGAGCCACAGCACCCACAGAACGGCACAGAGAAGCTAACCTCCTGCTAAGGACAGCCCAGCAACCCTGCAGGGAGCAGCCAGCACAGCGCTCTGAGAGCAGGCAGCACAGCATGCTAGGAACCAACAACTCAGCCCGCAGAGTCGAGTCCAGGTCCTCGGTTTTAGCCCCAGGGCGGCCGGGCCTTCAGCCGGCTGGTGGAACGCCAGAACACCAGCAATTGAGGCGATTCAAGAATTATCAGCACAGATATGCCTAGGACAAAGTGAGAGGTTAGTGCCCTATGGACTTTGGGACCAGTATTTGGGGAACTCGTGGCTTCCTCCCCTGGGGGCAAAAAGCTGCTAAAGAAACAGCTGCACAGAAGCCATTTTGCAGCGTCAGTAGTGGCTCTAGCTCCTGGTAGGAAGATCCAGCAATCAGTCTGGGGGTTAATCGCTTTTGCTTTAAACTGCCTGGATCTGGATTGTGGTCTGGGGGGGAAGTTTGGGGTGGGTATCCAACTTGTCAGAGTGGGTGCAGGCTTTACAGAGGCCACCCAACTGGCAGAAGTTGTGAAGACCTCACGTTTGGGTGGAAGCTCCCCTGTCTGGTGGCAGAGTCCTACTGTGGCAACAAGCCCCAAAACCAAGTAATTAAGTGGCAATATGCCTAGGCAAACAAAACTAAATAAACAGAAAAGTTCAACATTGGATTCCTATTTTAGGGGCAAAGAGGCTCAAAGCATGGAGGAGGACTGTGAGGTCAGAACTCCTGCACCAAAAGCCCCAAATGAAAATACAAGCTGGCTACAGGCCATAGAGGACCTTAAGAAGCAGATAAGAGTAGTGGGGGAAAATTTGGGAAGAGAAATGAAAAAGATGCAAGAAAAGTATGAAATGACACTCAACAGCCTGACTGAGGAAAATAACACCTTAAAAAATAGACTAACTCAAATGGCAAAAGAGGCTCAGAAAGGCAATGAGGAGAAGAATGCTTTAAAATGTCGAATTTGCCAGATGGAAAAAGAATCTCAAAAGTTCACTGAGGAGATTCATTCCTTCAGAGTTAAACTGGAGCAAATGGAAGCTTATGACTTTATGAGAAATCAAGATTCTGTTAAGCAGATCCAAACAAATGAAAGATTAGAAGGCAATGTGAAATATCTCATGGGAAAAACCACTGACCTGGAAAATAGATCCAGAAGAGACAATTTAAAAATTATTGGACTACCTGAAAGCCATGATCAAAGAAAGAACCTAGAAATCACCCTTCAAGAAATTCTCAAGGAAAACTGCCCTGATGTTTTAGATCCAGAGGGCAAAATAGAGGTTGAAAGAATCCACAGATCACCTCCTGAAAAAGATCCCAAAAAGAAAACTCCCAGGAATATTATAGCCAGGCTCCAGAATCCCCAGATCAAGGAGAAAATACTACAAGCAACCAGGAAGAAACAATTTCAATATTGTGGAAACACAATCAGAATAGCCCAGGACCTGGCAGCTTCTACATTGAGGGATAGAAGGGCATGGAATATGATATTCCAGAGGGCAAAAGAGCTGGGAATGAACCCAAGGGTCACCTACCCAGCAAAAGTGAGTATCTTGTTTCAGGGGAAAAGATGGTCATTCAGTGGAATAGAGGACTTTCAAGCATTCTTGAGGAAAAACCGGCCTTGAATATAAAATTTGACATTCAGACACAAGAAGGAAGAGATGCTTGAGAAGGTAATCAAGGAAAAGAAACCAAAAGGAACTTATCAAAGTTGGACTATTTACAGTCCTACATGGAAAAACAATAACTGTGTTTGATGAAACCTTTCTCATTATGAAAATAATTGAAGAAGGATACATGGCATATGTTCACAGGTATACATGGATAGAGGGCACAGGTTGAATTTGATAGGAAGGGATGATTATTATTATTTTTTTTTTTGGAGGGCAATTGGGGTTGGGTGACTTGCCCAGGTTCACGTGGCTGGGTTTTTGTTTGTGTGTTGGGTGTCTGGGGCCAGATCCGCGCTCGGGTCCTTCTGGCTCCAGGGCTGGCTCTCTGCTCGCTGCGCCACCTAGCCGCCCCAGGGAAGGGGTGATTCTTAAGGGGTGAAGTCAAGAGGTGAGGGAGGAAAGTGGCAAGAGGAGATGGAGAGAGACAGTGTAGGGCAAACTATCTCATGTAGAAGAGGCAAGGGGAAGCAGTTGCAGGGGAGGGGAAGTACAGGAAGGCAAAAAGGCAAAAGCATATTCTCATTGAAGTTGGCTCAAGGAGAGAATCACATACATACTAAATGGAATATCTTACCCTCACTCACTCTCCTGAGTAGGGGAAAGGGGGATGAGAAGGGGGATGATGGAGGGGAGGGCATTCTGGGGAGAAGAGAGGTTAGAAGTACCCACTATCAAAGAAGGACAGGATCAAAGTAGGGAATGGACCAGGAGGGAGGTGAGACAGGTGGGAGGGAAATATAAGCAGTCTTTTACAATATATCTACTATGGTAATGTTTTGCATAGATATAACATCTACAACACATACTGAATTGCTTATCTTCTCAGAGGGAGTGGGTGACAAGGGAGGAAGGGAATGGATCTGAAAATCAAAGTTTTAAAATTAAATGTTTAATAAGATGTCCAGGCAGTGGGGCTCAGAGATTCCCCCTGCCCTAATGGCAAAGTCGAAGGGGGTATGGGAGAAGATATGGGAGAGAGCAGATTGGATGAGGGGATATCTAGTGGGACTGCTATTCTGGGGTGGTGGATAGGGAAAAATGGGGGGAAAATATAACTCATAATCTGGTGGAAATGAATGATGTAAACCAGAAGTTAATAAAGCATTTGTTTAATTTAAAAAAAATGATAAGCATGCAGACTTCAGAAAAAAAAAAAAAACCTAGACAGATTTCCATACACTGATGCTCAGTGAAATGAGTAGAACTAGAACACTGCACACTGTAATACCAATATTTTGTGATGTTCAACGTTGATAGATTTTGTTCTTAGCATTACAATGGTCTATGACAATTCCAAAAGATACTTGAAGGAAAATATTATGCACATTCAGAGAAATAACTGTGAAGTCTGAATGCAGATCAGAGCATCCTATTTTCACCTTTTTTTTTTTGTTTTGTTATTTCTTTCTCTTGCTTTTCCCTTTGGTTCTGATTCTTCTTTCACAATATGAGAAATGTGGAAATATGTTTAATATGACTATACATATATAACTTATATCAGATTGCTTGCTATCTTGGGGAGGGGGAATAAAAGGAAGGAGGGGAAGTTTGGAACTCAAAATTATATAAAACTGAATGTTGAAAATGTTATTTACATTTAATTGGAAAAAATAATTTTTAAAAAAATATTATGTAGATGCTCTACCATTTCGTGCATGTATGTTTAGTACTGATATTTTTCATTATCTGTGGTGCCTTTTAGCAATATGTAATTTCTTTCCTCATCTCTTTTAGTTATTTCTATTTTTGTGTTTCCTCTGACATCGTGATAGAAACCCCTGCTTTTTTTTCTTCAGCTTCATAATTGATTCTGCTCCAGTCCCTTATCTTTATTCTGTATGTGACTCTCTACTTCTTGTAAAAAACATAGCATAGGATTATGTTTTTTAATCCACTCTGCTATCCACTTCCATTTTATGGGAGAGCTCATCCCATTCACATTCACAGTTATGATTACTATGTACTTCCCTGTATTCTGCTTTTTCCTCCTGCTTATCCTTCTTTCTCTCTTTCCTTTTACTCTTTCCATCCTCACCGGTGTTTTGCTTCTGATGACTGCCTCTCTAATCTGTCTTCTGTCATTTTCTCCCCTCTCTAAGTCCTTTCTCTTTAATTAGCTCCCTCCCCTCATACTTCCCAGAAGAGTAAGATAGATTTCCATAACTAACTGCTTTTATATGTTATTCACTCTTTGATCCAATTCCAACGAGAGTAAGGTTCAAATGATGCCCACCTCCCACCCTTCCATCTTTCCCTTCTGATGCTCTAAATGAAAAATCATGATTTAGCCTTGTATGTAGCTAGTTTAGTCCCTTCGGTACAAGTCCTTGTGTCAGGCATACCAACCACTATCCCAAAAGAACACACCTAAATTTTTAAACTACCCATTAAAACAAAGCAATGCTTAAAATAGCCCAAGATTTAGAACACACACAAAAAAAGTTTGACTGAAGTTCTATGTGACATTTCCTATTTTTCCCTATAGAGTTCCGACCACCTTTTACTTTCCCCCCCACTTGCTAATTCAGCACAGAAGAGCTAGGGGTCAGTTCTATTTCACCTCCAAGTCCTAAGAAAATTATTTCCAGCAATGCAATCATGGTAAAATAATCCCACTGCAATAAAACAATTGGGAGGTCTTGTGTGTCCACTAGAATATGATTTTGCCTGTATTAACAATTTGAATTGCTAAAGGCAGAAAAATGCCTACATCTGTAGAAAACATCACATTGCAGAGGTCAGTCTGTTTTGGGGAACTAACTTGACAATCAAAATGAAATGACTTCTTGGGCTACTGGATTGCTTGTAGTCAGTGATTATCAAGCTGAGTAAAAGAACTGTTGATTTGGCAGTACATATAAATTAAATCTTTGTGAAATCAGAGATTAAAGTCAACCCACACACTCATCAAGAAAATACCAAAGGGAGAAAATCCATTAGGAAATATTTGTGGAATAAGAAGGAAAGTTATGGGCTGGCTACATGGTGCAGTGAATAGAACACTGGCCCTGTAGTCAGGAAAACCTGAGTTCAAATCTGACCTCAGACACTTAACACAAAACTAGACATGTGACCTTGGGCAAGTCACTTAATGCCAATTGCCTTGTCCTCCCCCCTGCAAAAAAAAAAAAAAGGAACATTAAAAAAAATAGAAATGTTATTTTATTGTTTAGAACTGATTTGGATTGGTTAGTTTCCCTTGGGCTACTCCTTCTGCAATCTTTATCCAAATTATAACCCTAATCCTAGCCCCCAAATGGGGCTTAGACAGTATAATTGGTGGGAGGAGAAGGACGCTGAATATCATCATTACCAATAAGTCATATGTAAAAGGATAGTCCGTCAAAAGCCAAATCATGGCATAGAATGTACTGTTTTGTTACCAGTTTCTGTCATTATCTGAATCAGGCCTGCACAACATACAGCCCATGAGCCACATGTCACGAGCAAAGGATTAGTGTGGGGAGAAGTCACCATTGTGCATGCTTTCTTGTTTGTCAAGTGACCGGTGGCAACCAACCATTGTCAGTCTGTCTCTAGTTATCTTTACTTGGAAAGTGAGCTGCTAAAATCCTATCTGCCCCGAAAGACGTTTAGACTCCTTTAATTTTTGCCCTTACCTACTGCCATGTTGTGCAGGTCTGATCTAAATCTTCAAGGCAGCACACCCTAAATCTTCCAAAGCTCAGCTGACAATGTCACACTGTTTTTATTTCCCCCATACAAAATCTGAAAGTATTTTAACAGCAAATGAAGTCCTGGAGTAGTCTTCATTCTTCCAAAATAAAGGATGGCATCAAAGATCCAATCCACTTCCCCTTTCCTCTCTCTTTTTTTTTCTAAGCTTAAAGGTAACTCACCATTTAAATCATTCTGAGAAGTTCGTAGCTAGGTTTTTTTTTTATTGCAGTCATATTGTGGTCGACTTTTTTGTTGGATATTCATTCTGCTCATATTCTTAGTACTTGTCATTTTGACTGCCCCGGGCTAATGCTTTCCAGCTTAAAAATATGGGTTGAAGGAAATTCACTTCTGGCTCTGATCATAATAGCACAAAAGGCAAGTCTCCAGGTCCCCTAAAGTGCCATAACACTGATAATATTTGCATGTTTAGGATTAAATGTGAGGCAGCAGTAGTACCTGCAGTTACAAGGGCCCTGCTATAACATAGGGAAGCAAGATCTCCAAACTCTAAAGGCTTTAAGTTACTAAATTATACGCCAGTTACTAATAGTAAAATTTATTTTCAAATAAAAGGACAGACTTGGATTTTATTCTGAAAAATAGGAAAGACATAATCTAAATTATGATAATGTACTATTCTTGCACTCAGTGTTCTTATTTAAAGTGAAATTATTCCCTTTGGTTCAGTTTTAGGCAAGAACTTAGTTTCTTCCCCTACACCCCACTAAAACTTTGGTCACAAATCCACTTATACTTATATATGATAGAATGTCAGAACAACTAAAGCCCTTTACAACCTGGCCCTTTCCTAATATTCCAATCTTTTTATACTTTACTCCCCCCATATACTCTATAATCCAGAGATACTGGTCTTCTTGTTGTTCCTCAAAAAAGGCAAAATATTTTCTGACTCCATGCCTTTGCATTGGCTGTTTCTTATGCCCAAGATGTTCAGCAAGCTCACCTCAAGCTCCTACCTTCCCTTGCCTCCTTCAAACTCCACTTAAATCTCACCTTTCTGAAGGAGGTTTTTGTTTACCTCCTCACTCCCACCCTACCACATAGTCCCTTTCCTCTCAGTCACATTTTTAAAACATTGTTATTGTTTTGTATGTAAAGTTGTTTTTGCTTGTACTGTGTTTTCAAAGAGAATCAAGACATCATAAGGGTGATGTCTTGACATGTACATAAATTGCATTTAAGTGAGGCAGAGCTATATAAAGTCATCAGGCTCACTGTACAACTAGTTGCATAGTCCCTCTGTAGCAGCAAGCACCCTAGCACACCCAAGACAACTTGCTAGCACAGGTTCTTTGATCTGCTTTTAAAGGAAAGATTGTTCAAAAAGGGATAAACCATCCTATGTGTAATTATTATCACTAGTGCAGAGGAAAGGTCAGCCCTGAACAAGAAAATATAAGCTAAGAAATTAGTACAAAGATCAACAGATAGGACTCCAGCTGTCTGAGCTTAGCAATATTGATATACACTATACATACATCATTGGATCAATCAATATTGCTATACACTTTACATACACACCAACTGCATCTGAGGACTTAAGGGGAAGGGGTCTATGAACATAGAGCTACTCAGAGTCTCAACCAAGAAATCAAAATTTCCTTCTCATGAGTGAGCCCCCAAAGCAAAATTCCAGCCTCGCAGAATATATAACAAAGACTCAGTCCCTGACTGGCTCAGAGCCAGTAGTCACAAAACATACGTAACTAATCACAGCTATGAATTCTCAGGGTTCAAAGGAGTTTAATCCTTCAGATGTTCATAATTTACCCTGAGCCCAGGAAACTAAACTCCAAAAACAAGAAAAAAATAAACAACAAAAATCCTACCTTATTTGTCCTCACACTCTCCCATTAGAATGTGAGCTCTGTAAGAGTATGTACTCTATGTTTCCTTTCTTTATTTTCCTTCCCTCTTCATGGGATTTAGTAAGTAATGAACAGGTGCTGCTTGTTGATTGCCTATAATAATATTTTGCTATAAATAAAAAGGACAATAAATTATGACTAAATTTTAAAATATTGAATATAAAAGATCATTAAAAGATGACTTATTATTTAATAGCAATGCCATTAAATATATGTAAGCTCAATGGTTACAAAAGAAAGTGCAAAATATTTATTCTTTCTTTGGTATTCTGACTGATAAAAATACCTCAACTCAATTCAAATTCACTGACTTCTGAGGGAGAAAACACATTATTTTATCTAAGAAGAAAAGCTTTAGAAATCTACCATTTCCTCAAACCAAGTCTACCCTACCATTTATTAAAAAAAAAAAAAAAAAGACAAGTTTTTCTATTCTGAGCATCACCTGCAACAAGACAGCCAGATCTTGGTTATTGTTCTTTCTGATATGATATACTTCATCATTTTCACACCTTTCATAATTTCAAGATCCACAAGATCTAAAATATTGCAGACACATATGCACATACAAGAAATGTTGCATCAGACAGTTATAAGTGGCAATCTTATACATACAATTTTGTCATATCACAACTACCTGCTATTGGGACAACAAATTTCATCATTTTAATGTGGTAATAAGTCAATCATAGCTCTTAGGCTTAAAAATGAAAGCACCATGCCAGAGGAAAATTACTAACGCTTTCAGTAAAAATGAATGTAAATGAGAAAATCTGGTGTCATATATCATTCACTTTTTTGGAATAAATAGCTCTATTAAATGTATTTTAATGGAAATATACTAAACAACAAAACTATTTCTTTCAAACCTTTCCTTTCATTTTAGTGGATACTGATGGATGTATTAATGTGCCTTGGAGCCTTACATGTTAACACATATACAATCAGAGGTAGAAGGCCCTCAGAATCACCTGTGCTCACTAGGGAAATGTGAGAGTTTCCTTCTCCATCAGCTCTTTGCCTTTGAAAGAAATTGTACTTCTCTCCTGGAGCAAAAAAACAGAGTATTAAGCTACTAAGGGAATTGACAGTGGTTTGAGTATGGAAGAAAAAGTTGTCCCTAAAATCCTAAGGTAATATTGAGAATTAAATTATGGTAAAATGATTTGGGGCTGAATAGATCTGTCCTTGGTATGTTGTAATGGAAATGCAAATTTAAAGATCTTCCCTGCCCCTAGGCACTTTGATAGGCTTAAGAGACTCTGAGGACTTTCCTTAATTTGAAAAGATATTCTGCCCCCTAATAGGTTGAATGTGGTAACATGGAGCCTGTGGCAGGAGGCTGGGTTTTCAGGAATGCCCACACCTCAATGCTTTGTGATTGGGCAGTGGGTCAAGAGGGTGGTTACATTCTCTGACCCTGGAGAAGGCTATATAAATCCCAATGTGGGACTTTGCTTTGGGGTTCACTTAGAGAAGTATTGTATGATTTGACCAGATGAGACACTGGGCAGCCATTGAGAGCCCACCAGCTTTGAAAACCCTGATGATGATGTTCCCTTTCTGGTAACTGTGATTTGGTATGTATGTAATTGTTGGACAGTTTGGAAGCCTGTCTGCTTGATCTGTTTCTCTGTCTTGTAACTTCTGTCTGTATACTCTGAAGTTCAGGGTGCTGACATTTCCCCCCTGAACTAGGTAAAAGATGTTTGATTGATTAGAGTAAGCTTATTAACCCATTTTGAGTTGCTTTCCTTTAGAAAAGCAAATCTAAGAACCTATGTTGGCAGCCACCCTGGGGATGCTGGGATGCTTGATGCTAAATATGTATCTAAACTTTAACTTAGGTGGCAAAATAATTGGGATTGTATAGGTTGGCCTTGTGTATCAGCAAGCACCCCAATATCCCCAGGGTGACTGCTAACACAGGTTCTTAGATCTGCTTTTCAAAAGGAAAGCAACTCAAATTGGGTTTACAAGCTTACTTTAATCAAACAAACACACATTACCTAGTTCAGGGGAAAAAGGTCAGGACCCCAAACTTCAGAGTTACAGAACTTACAGATCAAACAGACAGGCTTCCAAACTGTCCAACCATTATATCAATACCAAATCACAGTTACCAGAGAGGGAAGCATCACCATCTGGGTTTTCAAAGCTGGGGGGCTCTCAACAACGGCTTCCCAGAGTCTCATCTGGTCAAATCACACAACACTTCTCAAATTGAGCCCCAAAGCAAAGCCTCTCCTAAGGGTTTATATAGCCTTCTCCTGGCTCAGAGAATGTAACAACCTTCTGGACCCACTGCCCAATCACAAAGTATCAAGGTGTGGGCTTTCCTGAAAAA
The DNA here is from genome assembly GCA_011680675.1 of Gymnobelideus leadbeateri. Classification (NCBI taxonomy): domain Eukaryota; kingdom Metazoa; phylum Chordata; class Mammalia; order Diprotodontia; family Petauridae; genus Gymnobelideus; species Gymnobelideus leadbeateri. Next base: position 46,739 of record WOXC01009075.1, read on the forward strand.
CAAGCCTCCCACCACAGGCTCCAGGTGCACTTAAGCTAGGGGCAGGGAAGATCTTTAAATCTGCATTTCCATTACAGCTTGGTGAAGATGAAATAAATTGAGACTCCTTGAAAAACTCTTCTCATTTTAACTTTAAGCCTCTGATAGAAAGAAGAAGCAGATATTGGTATTGGCACATAAAAGAAAATTAAAGGTTGTAATTTCAAAAGGTACTATTTTTTTCAGATGATTTATTAACTTCTGGTTTACATCATTAATATCCATCAGATTTGGAGTTACATTTTTTCCCATTTTTCCCCTACCCACTACCCCAGAATAATAGTCCCACAGGATATTCCCTTATCCAATTTGCACTCTCCGATCTCTTCTCCCATACCCCCTTCAACTATTCCAGTAGGTCAAGGTGAATCCCCATGCCCCAATGCATGCACATCTTATCTCCCAATTATATGCAAAATAGTATTAATTATAGTATTTATATATTTTTTTTAAATTCGATTTTAAAAAGAAGATAAGCAACTCAGTATATACTGTACATGTGTAGCTATGCAAAACATTACCATAGTAGATATATCGGAAAAGACTGACTATATTTCCCTCCCTCCTATCCCACTTCCCACCTGCTCCCCTCCCCACTTTGGTCCTGTCCCTTTTCATAAGTGGGTGCTTCCAAGTTCCCCCGTCCCAGCATGCTCTCCCTTCCATTGTCCCCCCTCTCATCCCCTTCACCCCTACTCTCCTGTAGGGTGAGAAACCCTATTTAGTATGTATGTCATTCTCTCCCTGATACAAATACAATAAGAATAAGGTTTTGCCTTCCTGTTCTTCCCCTCCCCTGTATCCATTTTCTCTTGCTTCTTCTCTATGAGACTTCACCCCATTCTGTCTCTCCCCATCTCCTCTCATTATATTCCTCTATCACTTCTTAATTTCACCTTTTAAGTATCATCCCTTCCTGTTAAATTTGACCTGTGTCCCTTATCTATGCATACCTGAAAACATACATACACACATTCACATATATATTCATATAGCCATATATCCTTCTTCAACTATTTTCATAATGAGAAAAGTTTCATCAGTTACAGTTATCATTTTTCCCTGTAGGAATGTAAATATTTCAACTTTTATAAGTTCATAATGATTTATTTTCCCTGTTTACCTTCTCAAACATCTCTTGTTGCTTGTATCTGAATGTCAAATTTTCTATTCAACTCTGGTTTTTTTCATCAAGAATGCTTGAAAGTCCTCTATTCCACTGAATGACCATATTTTCCCCTGAAACATGATACTCAGTTTGGCTGGGTAGTTGATTCTTGGTTTTAATCCCAGCTCCTTTGCCCTCCAGAATATCACATTCCATGCCCTTCAATCCCTCATAGTGGAAGTTGCCAGATCCTATGTTATCCCGATTGTGTTTTCACTGTATTCAAATTGTTTCTTGCTGGCTGCTTGTAATATTCTCTCCTTGATCTGGGAATTCTCGAACCTGGCTACAATATTTCTAGGAGTTTTATTTTTGGGATCTTTTTTCAGGAGGTGATCAGTGGATTCTTTCAACTTCTATTTCCCCCTCTGGGTCTAAAGCATCAGGGAAATTTTACTGTAGAAGTCCTTGAAGGATAATTTCTAGATTCTTTCTTTGATCATGGTTTTCAGTATATTAATTTTTAGACTGTCTTTCCTGGATCTATTTTCCAGGTCAGTGGTTTTTCCCATGAGATATTTCACATTGCCTTCTATTCTTTCACTTGTTTGGATCTGCTTAGTAGCATCTTGATTTCTCATAAAGTCACTAGCTTCCATTTGCTCTAGTCTAATTCTGAAGGAATGATTTTCCTCATTGAGATTTTGAGATTCTTTTTCCATCTGGAAAATTCTGCTTTTTAAGGCATTCTTCTCCTCATTGCCTTTTTGAGCCTCTTTTGCCATTTGAATTAGTTTGTTTTTTAAGGTGTCATTTTCTTCGGTCAGGCTGTTGACTCTCATTTCTTACTTTTCTTGCATCTTTCTCATTTCTCTACCCAATTTCCCCCACTTCTTTTATCTGCTTTTTAAGGTACTCTATGGCCTGTAGCCAGCTTATATTTTCATTTGTGGCTTTTGGTGCAGGAGTTCTGACCTCCCAGTCCTCCTCCTGTCCCATGCTTCTATCCTCTTTGCCCCCAAAATAAGAATCTAATGTTGAATTTTTGTTTATTTTTTTTCCTTTGCCTAGGCATGTTTCCATTCAATTACTTGACTTTTGGGCTTTTTGCCAAAGTAGGACTCTGCCACCTACTAGGGGAGCTTCCATCCCAAATGCTGGGGTTTTCTAAACTGCCAGAGATATTAGTTGGGTGCCCTCTGTGAAGCCTCCACTCCCTCTGGCTAGCTGGTCACTCACCCCAAGACCTCCACTCCAGACTGCAATCCAGATCCAAGAAGGTTAAAGCAAGAGCGATTAACCCCCAAACTGATCTCTGGATCTTCCTACAGTTTGGAGAACTGGACCCAGATTTGCAGTGTGGCCATGTGGTACAAGCTTCACCGACTCCTCAGCTGCTTCTCGCCCCTGGGGGAAAGAGGCCACGTGCTCTCCCAACCAGTGCCAAAGTCCATAGGGCACCAATCTCTCACTTTTTCCTAGGCTTCTATGTGCTTATAATTCTGGAAATGCCACAGCTACTGGTGTCTGGGGGTCCCTCCAGCTGGATGCTGGTCCAGCCACCTTGGGGCTAAAACCTCTGACTCATGTGGACCTGTGCTCAACTCCCAGAGTGTTGTGCTGGCTGCTCCCTGCCAGGCTACCAGGCTGTACTCAGGGGGAGGTTATCTTCTCTGTGTCATTTTGTGGGTTCTGGACAACCAGAGGTCATTCCATGTCCCCCTTTTACATAATTTTGATGATGTGTGGGTGAGAGCTCTGCAGATGTGGTGGTCTTTCTACTCCACCATCTTGATTCTGCCCCCTCAAATAGTACTTTTTAATGTTAAAGTTTCATTCCAAAATAAAAACAAAAGATGATCATGTTTTAAAAGAAAAACGTGGCAGAAATAACAAGCAAGGGAAATGCTTTTTGAGTTTAAAATGAAAACATATTTTTCGTTTGTGGATTGTTACTTTCATGGGATCACACTATTAGATGTCCCTAGTATCACTTTCTTCAAGCTCATATGGGATTTGAAAAAATGAATTTTCTTCCTGCTTATACTAATCAGCAGATGCATAGATTCCAAAATCAGATTGGAAGTAATTCAGTTCATTTTTTTTTTTTGTGGGGAGGGGAGCATTTCAAACGCAGGGAAGAATTTCACACATTTTTGGAGTGGTGCTCAGGTGCAAAGAAAGAATATGACAGTTTGTGCAAGTGATAATTAAAGTCAATAATAACCTAGATGTATAACTTGGCTCAGAGACTGAGAGAGCCTTATTTCACCACCATCTCCATCTTTGGGTTGAGAAACTCTCTCATTTGTGAATTAGGTAATTCTGATAATTATTTCTTAAGGAGTATGGTATATGTGTGTGGAGAAGGTGAGATAGTTCTTACAAGATTTCAGTAATTTGATTTATTGAAATATACATTTATGTATATATAAATGAAGAGACAAAATTGTGATTATGTATAATATAATAATAAACCTATGGAGGTGTGTATAAACATATATGTATATGCATATGCATATGTATATATGTACACACATGTGTGTATATTTTTTTCTCCCTTGATCATAAGAGGTTATGATTTGAGTCACTGAGTTGCTCTAACTCAGATATTTTAGAGTGAACTAGGAGGGAATTATATTCTTCATTGACCAGGGAAAAAAGGAATGGTGCAAGAAAAATAGTCACCAAGATATTTTGTAATTGGTTCATTTTAGTGATAAGGAACTCATGATCCACTATTTGGCATACAGGTGTTAAATATTTGGGCCAGGAAATATATTTTATACATTCACATTCAAGATTAGTGTTTATCTTTTTCTAAGATGTAGATGCCCTGTCTTTCCCAGAGAAACCCTGCTTTCTTTCATACTACAGATTGGAAACCATTAGGAAAAATGATAAAATCAACAAGACTTGTTTCAATATAACTGAGAAAGGGAATTAGTTTGAAAAGTTCTGATTTCCAAGGTTCAGTTTAACTAGTGTCAGAACAAATATTAACATTAGTTGGTGTTGTTTTGTTTTGTTTTAAATCAGTTGAATAGAAGATTTAACTTTATATGAATAAAAGCTCTTTGGTTTTCTCTCTCCCCTTTTATAATTTTTCTGTATGACATAAGGCATAAACTAAAAGTACAAGCTTTATATTCAGCTGACAAAAATTCAATTGTACTTCTCTGTCACTTGGACAAATCACTTAACATCTCAGATCTCAGTTTCCTTCTCTATGAAATGAGAGGATTGTACTAGATAGCCTGTAGGATATCTTCTATTTATAAGTCCATATACTATCAATCTGTCAGCATGGGATTTGGATTCTGAAAAACTTGGTTTGCATTCCATGTATGACAATGAACTAACTCTGCAAAGAAAAACTTTTGATTACATCTACATGAGGAATCCCTGGTGTAGACTTTCCCTCTACCATCATAGACTGAAACAAGTTGGTGATTCCCTAGATAATTTTCAGTCTAGCCTGAGGCCTAGTAATTTGCTTAAGGTCACATAGGTCTTAAATGTCAGAGATGGGATTTGAACATGGTGTTACACTCTATCCACTAGATATACTACTTTATTTGCTTTAGTATATTCCTTTTTTTTTTTTTTTTTTGCTTTTTGGAGGGCAATTGGGGTTAAGTAACTTGCCCAAGGTCACACGGCTAGGTTTTTTTGTTTGTATGTGAGTTAAGTGCCTGAGGTTGGATCCAAACTCAGGTCCTTCTGACTCCAGGGCCAAGGCTCTACTCATTGCACACACACACACACATATATATATATATATATATATGTGTGTGTGTGTGTGTGTGTGTGTGTGTGTGTGTATGTATGTATGTATGTATGTATGTATGTATTACAACTTAGAGCTAGTAAAGTTTCCAGATAATCACAGATTGAGACAATGATAGCTAATAATGCAGAATTTTTCCTTTCCATTTCTTTATTGTTAATGTTTTATTGATCACTTTGCTTTTATATTAACCTCATTTCAATACCAATACCCTCAGTTTGTTCATACTGAACCCTCTCTTGTGAAAAGGAAAAAAAATATAATCTGATCGTGACCACATCTGATACAGTATAGAATATGTTTCCTAGTAGGTTCTACATCTGTCAAGAGAAAGGAGATGTTTCATTAGTTGTCCTCTGGCACCTTCACTTACTGTTCATTATTCAGAGAACAACTTTCTTTATCCTTTCATTTATGTAGTTTTAATCATTATATATTATTCTCTTGGTCCTGCTTATTTTACTCTGCTTCATTTCATTTAAATCCTTCTTCATTTCTCTGAATTTCTTCCATTCACTATTCCTTATTGCACAGAAATCCTCCATTCCACTAATATGTCATAGGTTTATCCTCCATTAGTAGACATGGTTTCCAGATTTTGGTACCCCCCAAAAAAGTGTTGATATGAATATTTTGGTAAATTATCATATGTATGCTAGGATCTTTGTCTATTGTGAAATTGTTGGCCAAAAATGTGATCTCTTTAGTTACTTTTCTTGCATAATTAAAAAAAAAAACATGGGAACATTTGGAATTCACAGTTCCAAATGCAAGTACATCAAGTAGCTTATCTTCCCATAGTCAGACCTGGATGTTCTCAGCTTTTTTCATTCTTGAAAATTTGCATGATATGAGTCAAATCTCAGAATTACTTAATTTTCATTCTTCGTACAATTATTTATTTGAAGCATATTTATGTGGTTTTTCATAATTTATAATTCTCATGCACATAACTGCCTTTTTACATACTTCCTATATGTTGTCTCCCTATTAGATTGTAAACTCCTTGAGGACAGGGACTATATTTTACCTCATTTTGAATCCTCAGTGTTCAGCAAAGTGCTTGGCATACTGTATGCACTTAATAAATGTTTATTGCTTGATTGGGCAATGATGCCTATTATATATTTGTATCAATTCAGAAAATATTTGGAATATCAGTTTTTTTTTTCCTCAGTGATATTTGTTACAACTGTTTTCTCCCCACTCTTCTAATTTCTTAATTGATTTCATTTATGCAAAAACCTTCAAATTTTGTGTAGAAAAATTGTCTAATTTATGCTTTATATTCTCCTCAGTCCATTATTTGTTAATGAATTTCCCCCATTGTTACTGTGGTATATGACTTAAGATGATGAACAAATTTAATTCTGACCATACTGTTATCTAATTTTTACCGTGATTTTTCAAAATGGATACTTTATGAAGCAATTAAGGTTTTTATGAAGGTCTTAAGTTTTGTCAGAAAAAGGGGATATTATTTTCATTTGCTTCAATTTCTTACTTCCCAAATACATTCTATTCATATGGGCAGCTGGTTGGCACAGTGGATAGTGTCAGTACTGGAGTCAGGATGGTTTGATTCAAATCCACTCTCCAATAATCATTATTTGTATAATCCCGGGAAAGTCACTTAACCTCTATTTGCCTTGGTTTCCTCAAGTGTAAAATAAGAATGATAACAGCATCTACCTTTCAGGGTAGATGTTGTTTGAGAACCAAAGAGATATTTGTAAAGCGCTTAGCCCAGTAGCAGGAACATGTTAGTTGCTCTATAAATGTTAGCTATTAGTATTATTACCATCATCATTACTTCTGTTTCTTAACAAATACCAAAGTTTTGATGAATATTACTGGATTATATAAATGTCCACTTCATTTGCACGATTTTCCATTATTTTTTCATAGTTTGAAATTTTTGTCTTCCAAAAACATTTTAAATTATTTTGACTTGTGCTATAAAGTGCCCCCTCAATAATTTGATTAGTATAGCATTAAATCAACATTAATATAGACAGAGAGATATATCCATGACCTAACCATGATCAATGAAGATTTCTTTACTTCTTTATCTAAGACTACATTTATTTACATAAATAATATTTTCTAGTTACATTTACACGAATGGAATGCTCTCTTTTTATCAGTTGCTTAACTTCAATATATTTTATGGTTACAGTGAGTAGAATTTATCTGGTTTTTGAAAGTACAATGTAAAAATGCTTGTAATTTTTATAGATTTAGTATATATCTTGCTACATTGTTGATGCCATTAGCCCTCTCACTTTGTTTCTTTCCTGATTGTGTAGACTTACTTTTCGTTTTAGTCTTTGGGCTTATTGACAAAACTATCATGTCTAGGACTGTATCAAATAATTGTGGAGAGAAGTCATTCTTCCTTTTCGCTAATTTGTGCTGAGAAAATGTCTAGTGTTTCTCAATTAAAATAATGTCAGTTATTTGTTTTAATGTATGATTTAAATTAAATGAACATTTTGTCAAAGGCATTTTCTACACCTATTGAAATATTTTTTGTCATATTTATTGTTTGCACAATTTGTTTTGAAAATTATTTTCCTGATGAAGAATGAATCTTGCATTGCTGGAACAAAATTTGATTTGTTCATAGTCAATTATTTTCAGCATATTCGGTTATAGTATCCTTGGAAGAATTTTATCTAACATTTTTTCATCAATATTTATAGGTGGAATTATGATGTACATTTATTCCTTTGCTTCTCCTAGTTTGGGTGTCAGGACCATAATTTTTTCTTATAAAATAAATGTCCTATAGTGCTTTTTGTCTCTATTTTAGGGGAATTATGTAGATGAAATTAATTGTTATTTAAATATTTAATGTAATTCACTTTCAAACCCTCCTGGTTATCCCACAACCCTACATCTCAACAATTCAATTGGCAGGTCACTTAGGAGTTGATACCTTTTTCTCATTTCATTTGATTAATATCTATATTTCTTGTTTGGATATTTTATATTTGTGTAGGTATTCATTAGTTCATTGGAGTCCTTAGTTTTACTGCTAGAAAAGAGTAGTTTTTTGTCATTTGTGATAATTAAAAGAATTCCTTTCTTCTCGTTATTTTTACATGATTTAAAAAAATGTAATTCGATTTTCTCAATCAAATAAATTAATTGCATATTGACTCTGTTAATCTTTTGAAGATCCAATGCAATGTCTTTTTAAATTTCTTTAATTTTTCAAGATTTGCTAAATGTTTTAGGATTAATGATTTATTTTCTAGGCTTCATAATCATATATTCAATTCATTGATGATTTCATTATTTATTTTGTTAAAGTAGACAGATGTACTTTCATCCACGGACATCTGTAAATGTGTAACAGGTTTGACATGCTGTTTCATTTTTATTATAATATTTAACATAATTATTGTTATATGAATAATTTATTCTTCAATTCATTCATTTTTTCAAGCCATCAATAATTATCTCTTTACCCTAACCCATGATCATGTTTGGTAAAAGCTTTTTTCAGGTGCTTAGAACTATATATTTTTTAAATATTGCTATTAAGAAGCGATGATAAATAAACCAAATCTAGTTCATGCAATAGTTATTTGAGTTCAACATTTTCTTGCTGGTAAATTTTTTCTCTTCAATTTATGTAGTTCTGAATGATGAATATCAAGTCTTTTATTATTAAGGTATTACTATTAATATATGTTTATACTTCATCTAATTTCTTCTTTTAAGATTTTAAGTAACCAACCAATTTGCACATATATATTTAATGTTGTTGTTTTAATTGTTTTTAGTGCCCATAAGCATAATTCAGGCTGTCATTTTACCAATTTTTATTTACTTTATCCGATTTTTTTTTGCCATCCCCCCTTTTTCAATATGTTTGAAAAATAGTGGATTATGTTCTATCTCATTTCATTCTTCATGTGTCTATATGCTTTAATACTTTATTTATTGGGAAAATTGCTGATTATTTTTTTTATCCTTTATTCAAATTATCTTACTTTTTATTAGGAAATTTAATCCATTGACATCTATCATTTGATAAGTTTATGTATTTAAAAATATTCCTTCTAAATACATCTCCCCTTTTAAGTTAGAATTCACTTTTTGAAATTTGTTTTGCTTACACCAATCTGACTATAATCTTTATTCCCAACTCTCCTTTAGATTAACTTGCTTAATTTATAAATACCGTGCTTTTACTTTTATTGTTATTCCTTCTTTTGCTCAGTTTTCCAGAAGAGGCAAGAGTAGAATACCTAATCTTCATGGTCAACTCACCTTCATCTGTTCACCTATTACATTGCTATGATAAATTATTACAATAGTACTAAAATTTTCCCAATTTTTTACATACATCAAAATTTACAGAAAGTTTTACTTTTGTTCCCTGGCCCCACCATTCTTTTTTTTTTTTATTTTTGAGGGCAATTGGGGTTAAGTGACTTGCCCAAGGTCACACAGCTAGGTTTTTGTTTGTGTGTCTTAAGTATCTGAGGCCAGATCCGAACTCAGGTCCTTCTGACTCTAGGGCCAGCACTCTACTCACAGCGCCACCTAGCCGGCCCCTATATATAATTTTTATGTGTTTATTTTTGGTTTACATGATTCAATTCCACAGTTCCTCAAGTTTCAAATGTCCCTTCCCTCCATCCTCCCCCCCCCCCCCACGACAGCATATTGTCCAGTACAGGATCTGCAAATACTTTCACATTAGACATTAGTCAAGTTACAAAGGCTATTGCACTAGATGGGATGAAAAATGGTAAAGAAGAAAAACAAACAAACAATGAAAAGAGAAAGATCAATTAGTTTGCTTCCATCAGGATTCAAGCTCAGTTCTTTCTAGTTATTTCTCTGGATGTAGGCATCTCTCTCCTTCATGAGTCTTTCAGGAATGAAATATCACTGCATTGCTTAGAAGAGTCCAATCTATCATAGTTGGTTATCACACGTATGTTGTGTCTGTCATGGTACACAAATTTCTCCTGGTTCTACTCTTCTCACTTGGCATTAGTTTGTATAAGCCTCTCTAGGTAAATATGAAGTCCATCTGCTGTTCGATTCTTATAGTACAATAGTATTCCATTACATGCATATACCACAAATTGTTCAGCCATTCTTCAATTAATGGGCACCGCCTTAATTTCCAGTTTTAAATCTTATTTCTTAACTGTCCATTCTGTCCTCTAAAGCCTCCTCAAAGTAGAGCTCATTAACTTCTGGTTTACATCATAAATTTCCAACAGATTTTGAGTTACAATTTTTGCCCATTTTTTCCCCTTACCCAACACCCCAGAATAGCAGTCCCACGAGATATCCCCTCATACTATCTGCTCTCTCCCATATCTTCTCCAATACCCTTTTGACTTTACAATTAGGGCAAGGCGAATCTCTCTGCCCCTATGCCTGCCCATCTTACCTCCCAATTACATGCAAAATAGTATTGATAATAGTATTTATATATACTTGAAACACTTAATTTTAAAACTTCAAATTCCAGATCCATTCCCTTTCTCCCTTGTCACCCACTCCCTCTGGGAAGATAAGCAATTTAGTATGTGTTGTTAATGTATAACTATGCAAAACATTACCATGGTAGATATATTGTAAAATACTGCTAGTATTTCCTTCCCACCCATCCGACCCCCCACCTGGTCCATTCCCTACTTTGATCCTGTCCCTCTTCGAATGTGGGTACCTGCAACCTTCCCTCTCCCCAGAATTTCCTTTCTTTCATCATCCCCCCTCTCATCCCCCTTCCCCCTACTCTCCTGCAGGGTGAGATACCACATTTAGTATGTATGTCAATCTCTCCCTGAGACAAATTCAATGAGAATATGGTTTTGCCTTCCTGTTCTTCCCCTCCCCTGCAACTACTTCCCCTTGCCTCTTATATATATGCATTTCTATTCCCTTCAATTATTCTTTTTTTAGAGTAATCTGCTTGTATTTCCCCTTTTATATTGCAGAAGCTAGCAGTTATAAATGTATATAAATACATTGTATTTATATATAATTTTTTCCCTGAAATTCTGTTTAATTTATCCTTCTATTCTTTTTTTTAAACAAATGCTTTATTAACTTCTGTTTTGCATCATTCATTTCCGCCAGATTTAGAGTTACAATCATTTCCCCCCCATTATTGCCCTATAGAACCTCCCAGAATAGCAGTCCCACAAGATATCGCTTCCTCCAATCTACTCTCTCCCATACCTTCTCTCATACCCCCATCGACTTTTCCATTAGAGGAAGGTGAGTCTTTATGTCCCAATGCCTGCAAATCTTATCTCCCTATTACAAGCAAAAGAGTATTAATAATAGTATTTATATATATTTGAAACATTTAATGTTACCACCTCGAATTTCAGATCCATTTCCTTCCTCCCTTGTCACCCATTCCCTCTTGGGAGATAAGTAATTCAGTATATGTTGTACATGACTAGCTATGCAAAACATTGTACAAGGCTGCTTATAATTCCCTCTCACTCATCCCACCCCCCACCTGGTCCATTACCTACATGATCCTGTCCCTCTTCTATAGTGGGTACTTCCAACCTCCCCTCACCCCAAGGATGCCCTCCCACCCATCATGCCTCCTCTCATCCCCCTTCCCCATATCCTGCGGCAGGTTGAGATATCCCATTTAGTATGGATGTCATTTTCTCCCTGAACCAAATTCAATGTGAATGTGATTTTGCCTTTTTAGCCTTCCTTATTCTCCCCCTCCTTTGCAAAGACTTCCCCTTGCTTCTTCTACATGGGATAGTTTACCCTACCCTGTCTCTCCCCATCTCCTCTTGCCACTTTCCTCTCTCACCTCATAATTTCATCCCTTGAGTATTCCCCCTTCCCAACAAATTCAACCTATGCCCTCTATCCATATATAACTGTAACCATCTACACACACATTCACATATGTATTCATATGACCACACACCCTTCTTCCATTATTTTCATAGTTAGAAAGATATAATCAGTCACAGTTATTGCTTTTGCATATAGGAATGTAAATAGTTCAACTTTGTTAAGTTCCTTTTTATTTCTTTTCCTAATTACTTTCTCAGGCATCTCTTCCATCTCAGGTCTGGATGTCAAATTTTCTATTCAATTCTGTTTTTTTCCTCAAGAATTCTTGAAAGTCCTCCATTCCACTGAATGACCATATTTTCCCCTGAAACAAAATACTCAGTTTTGCTGGGTAAGTGACCCTTGGGTTCGTTCCCAGTTCTTTTGCCCTCTGGAATATCATATTCCATGCCCTTCAAGCCCTCAGTGTAGAAGCTGCCAGGTCCTGGGCTATTCTGATTGTGTTTCCACAATATTGAAATTGTTTCTTCCTAGCTGCTTGTAGTATTTTCTCCTTGATCTGGGGATTCTGGAACCTGGCTATAATATTCCTGGGAGTTTTCTTTTTGGGATCTTTTACAGGAGGTGATTGGTGGATTCTTTCAACCTCTATTTTGCCCTCTGGATCTAAAACATCAGGGCAGTTTTCCTTGAGAATTTCTTGAAGAGTGATTTCTAGGTTCTTTCTTTGATCATGGCTTTCAGGTAGTCCAATAATTTTTAAGTTGTCTCTCCTGGATCTATTTTCCAGGTCAGTGGTTTTTCCCATGAGATATTTCACATGGCCTTCTAATCTTTCATTTGTTTGGATCTGCTTAACAGCATCTTGATTTCTCATAAAGTCATTAGCTTCCATTTGCTCCAGTCTCACTCTGAAGGAATGAATCTCCTCAGTGAACTTTTGAGATTCTTTTTCCATCTGGCAAATTCGACTTTAAGGCATTCTTCTCCTCATTGCCCTTTTGGGCCTCCTTTGCCATTTGAGTTAGTCTATTTTTTAAGGTGTTGTTTTCCTCAGTCAGGCTGTTGACCCTCATTTCATACTTTTCCTGCATCCTTCTCATTTCTCTTTCCAATTTTTCCTCCACTTCTCTTATTTGATTTTTAAAGTCCTTGTTAAGGTCCTCTCTGGCCTGCACCCCACTCATGTTTTCCCCTGGGGCTTCTGGAGCAGGACTTCTGACCTCACAGTCCTTTTCCTGCTCTATACCCCCAAAATAGGAGTCTAGGGTTGCATTTTTTCTGTTTCCTTTGCCTTGGCATGTTGCCACTTAATTACTTGACTTTTGGGCTTGTTGCCACACTATGGCTTTAAGGCCAGCTAGAGGAATTTTTGTCCCGAACCTGTGGGGGACAACTTCTGTTTCTGGCAAGCTGTAAACCCACCCACAACTTCCACCCTAGATCACAATCCAGATCCAGGGAGGTTAAAGCAAGAGCGATTTCCCCCCAAGAGTGATCTACTGGATCTCCCTACAATTTGTAGTCCAGGAGCTGGAGCTGCCTCTGAAAACTACAAAATGGCGTTTGTCCTCAGTGGCTTCTAGCCCCCAGGGGAGGGAGCCAACGCATTCCCTAAATACCGGTCCCAAAGTCCATAGGACACTAACCTCTTGCTTTGTCCTAGGCATGTCTATGTTGATAATTCTGGAGTCACCACAGCTCCTGGTGTTCTGGGGTTCCTCCAGCCGGCTGCTGGCCCTGCTGCCCTGGGGCTAAAACCTCGACTCACGTGGACCTGTGCTGGGCGGCTCCTGCGCTCTGTGTGCTGCACACTGCCAGGTCCCCGACTGCTGCACTGGTCCTTCCTGGGCTGTCCTCAGCGGGAGGTTAGCTTCTCTGTGTAGTTCTGTGGGTGCTGAGGCTCCAGAAGTTGTTCAGAGTCCCTTTTTACATATTTTGGGGGGAATCTGGGGGCAGAGTGGCTTGGACAAGCTGTTTCTACTCTGCCATCTTGGCTCTGCCCCCCCCCCCTCAACTATTCTTATACTGATAAAAATTTCATAAGTTAAAATTATTGTTTTTCCATTTAGGAATATATATATATATATGTATATATATATGTATATATATATATACATATATATATACACATATATATATAGTTAAACTTTGATAAGTTCTTTATTATTTCTTTTCCCTGTTTACCTTCTCATGCTTTTCTTGCTTCTTGTATCTGAATGTCAAATTTTCTATTCAGCTCTGTTTTTCATCAAGTATGCTTAAAAGACCTCTATTCTCCTGAATGACAATATTGTCGCCAGTAACATAATACTCAGTTTTGCTGGGTAGGTGACTCTTGGTTTTAATCCCTGCTCCTTTGAGCTCCAGAATATCATATTCCAAGCCCTTCAATGCCTCACTGCTGGAGCTGCCATGTCCTGAGTTGTCCTGATTATGTTTCCACAATACTGAAATTGTTTCTTCCTGGCTGCTTATAATATTTTCTTCTTGATCTGGGAACTCTGGTACCTGGCTATAATATTCCTAGGAGTTTTCCATTTTGGGATCTTTTTCAGGAGGTGATTCCTTCAACCTCTATTTTGCACTCTGCTTCTAAAATATCAGGGCAATTTTCCTTGAGAATCTCTTGGAGGATGATTTCAAGTTTTTTTTTTTTTTTTTGTTTTTGTTTTTGATTATGGCTTTCAGATAGCCCAATAATTTTAAATGATCCCTTCTGGATCTATTTTCCAGGTAAGTGCTTTTTCCAGTGAGATATTTCACATTGACTTCTATTTGTTCATTTGTTTGTATCTGTTTAATGGTATCTTGATTTCTCATAAAGTCACTAGCTTGCATTTTATCCAATCTAATTCTGAAGGAATGATTCTCTTCAGTGATTCTTCAGAGATTCATTTTTCCATCTGGCAAATTCAACTTTTTAAGGCATTCTTCTCCTTATTGCCTTTTTGAGCCTCTTTTGCCATCTGTTATTCTATTTTAAGGTTTTGTTTTCTCCAGTCAGTTTGCTGACTCTCATTTCATAATTTTTTTTGATTCATTCTCATTTCTCTTCCCAATTTTTCCTACACTTCTCATATTTGATTTTTAAAATCCTTTATAATCTTCTCTATGCCTTCTAACAGCTCTTATTTTTTATTTGAAGCTTTTGGTACAGTAATTCTGACTTCATTGTCTTCCTCCTGTTCCATGCTGTGATCCTTTTTGTTCTCAAATTAGGAGTGTAAAGTTGGGTTGCTCTATTTTCTTTGCTTACTTTGCTTGCTCATGTTGCCACTCAATTACTTCACTTTTGAGCCTTTTGCCACAGTAGAACTCTGCTACCAGAATTGGGAGCTTTATCCCAAATACTGTGGATTTTCTTAGCTGCTGGAGCTATTTTTTGGGTGCCCTTTCTCCACACACTCTTTAGTTCACACACCCCAGGATTTCTACCCTACATAGAAATCCAGATCTACGCAGGATAAAGCAAGAGCAATTATCCCTCAGACTGGTGTCTTGGTCCTGCTGCAATCTGCAGACCAGTAGTCCTGAAGCAGCCACAATGCTGGAGGCTGCATGCACAGGGTACCTCAGCTACTTCTCACCCCAGGAGCAAAGGCCACACTGCACCCCTAAATTCCCAAATCCAAAAGTCCACACTGCACTGACCTCTCACTTTGTCCTTGACATCTATGGGTTGATAATTTCTGGAAACTGCCCCAGCTGCTTATGATCTGAAATCCCTCCTGCTGGCAGTTGTTCAGGCCACCCTGAGGTAAAACTTCAAGCTGGTGGAGGGCTGGGCTTGGCTCCCAGAAAACTGTGCTGGCCACTTCTTGCTGGCCTGGGGTCTGTCTTCAGTGGGAGGTTAGATTTTCTGTGTCATTTTGTGGGTTCTGTAGCTCCAAAGTTTTTCCAGAGTAATTTTTAAATGAATTGGAGGAAGTGGGTGCCAGAGTTGCACTTAAGTCCTGTTTCTACTCTGCCATCTTGACTCTGCCCACTGGGTTATCCACATTTTTAAATTACTTGTCTACTTTACTTTTTTTTACTCTTCTAATTCATTGACCTAGGCTTTCCATCTTGCACTTGCATACTACCTTCTGAGTTTGGCCTCCTCTTCTCATCATCTAATCTGCATTCCTCCATCTCCGTTTTCCAACAACTGTCAATATTACAACATTTATGCTTTGCTACTTATCAGTATTGAATAAGTAGCCTGCTGTCTTTGATAGAAAATCATACTGGTAAAAATGAATATGAACCGAGTCATTGAGGTTTGGTGAATGAAGACAAAATGGACTGTTGCAAGATGAAGTCTGGTGTAGTCAGTAGACTGGAATTTTATAGGTCAAGGGACCACAGTTTGAAGAGCATTTCTTCCACTTTCTACCTATTTGCCTTAGGGAATATACGTAGTTATATACGTAGTTTTTGTAGTAAAGTTTTGACTTTAAAATGAAGGTATTCTATTTCCAAATATATAAGCCTATAACTAATGTTTTCACTGGCCTAGAAATCAATAAAGGGCATTAGACTCAATTCTACCTTCCTATTCTATGGGGGAGAGTGATCATATGAAGATGGGATGTAGAAAATAATGATTGATATAGGAGGAAGTTAGAGGAGTGGTTTTGGGGATCTGAGGTTTGCTTTCTCTGAGGCACATTCTTGCCAAATAAATCCAAATAATATCTGGAATTAATTAGTTCCATAATATATCTTATTAAGCATGGTAAAATTATAGTCTTATGTCCAAAGCCATTTATAAAATAATGATATTATATGCCTTAATCCTTCTAGATTTTAGGTCTATTTTTGTAATCTCAAGGAATTTTACCATAACCACATTTAGCTTTATCTTGGGATAAAATCATAACTTTGAATTCGGTTATAAATGATCAGAAGCTATCTCTTTCTTGCTATTTTTTTTAAATGCAGGATATGATGACATATATATGCTAAAGGATGGAAAAATCATTTTATCAAAGAAACCTCTCCTAAATTTGTTTCCTTTGTGGATAGTTTCTCAGAAACATTGAGCATAAATTGAGCTATTTTGTACATGCACAACCTTATTGTGTCACCTTTTTCTTCTATGACTAAACTTTTGTATCTAGCCATGGTATTAAATATGAGTTTACAAGTGCCATAATTGTCCATTTTAATACCTAATAATTAAAAGTAAATGAGTGTCAGTATAATAATTCCTATCCTCTTGACCTGTATTGTTGTCACCTTAATTTGATTTCAAATAATAGTATAATAGTGAAATGGAAATTAACCAGAGCCCCTCTCTGTCTCTTCTGTTCTGCCGGCAGCTCTTCAGCTTTGCCCCTCACCCCCTGAGAATGTACGCCTGCGCCAAGTTCATCTCTACCCCTGCCGTTGTGAGGAGCAGCTCTCAGCTGCTGAGTGGACCGCTGTCTGCAGTGGTGCTAAAATGGCCAGAGGCTTGCACAAATGAGAACATCAGCATTTTGGCAGCATCAAGTCCCTTGACCTCTCTTGTCCCTAGATGTGGATTCCAAACCAGTGCCATCTCCAGGGATGCTGACACAACAGACACGTTTATTGGGGCTGGGGCTGCCACTGTAGGGGTGGCAGGCTCTGGAGCTGGGATTGGGACTGTGTTTGGAAGTCTCATCATCGGTTATGCCAGGAACCCCTCCCTGAAGCAGCAGCTTTTTTCCTACACCATGCTGGGCTTTGCCCTGTCTGAGGCCATGGGGCTCTTTTGCATGATGGTGGCCTTCCTCATCCTCTTCACCATGTGACGGAGCCATTTCTATCCCCCTACATTTCTGAATGTTCCTTCTCATCCTCCTGCTCCTTCCATGTCTCTTCCAGCTTGTGTATACCTCCACCTCCATCTTACCAGGCAGTCCTGGGGAAAGCCATGGGCTCAGGGTTTGACAGAGGGAAGACAAATAAATATTGTATTAATAAGCTGAAGAAAAAAGAAAAAAGAAATTAATCAGAGTATAATTTTCATCCTTGATGGAAAGTCTCAATAGAACAATAATAACCTTTGTATTTTTTTTTCCTTTTTGGAGGGCAATTGGGGTTAAGTAACTTGCTCAAGGTCACATGGCTAGGTTTTTGTTTGTGTGTGTTAAGTGTCTGAGGCCAGAACCCAACTCAGGTCCTTCTGACTCCAGGGCCGGCGCTCTACTCACTGGGCCCCCTAGCCGCCCCAGAACAATAATAATCTTAACAGCAACAACAACTAGCGTTTTTATAGCACTTCAACATTTACAAAGGGTTTCCAGATGTTATCTTAAAGGATCTTTACAAGAATTCTGGGAAGTGCCATTATACCCCTGGTATAGTTGAAGAAAAGGAGGCAGAGAGAACCTAAATTATTTGTCCAAAAACACACAGTTAGTCTGAGATAATCTTTGAACTGAGGTCTTTCTGACTTCTGGGAAGCTAGTTAGTGCAGTGGATGGAGTGCCAAGTCTGGAATCAGGAAGTCTCATTGAATTCAAATTTGGACTCAGACACTTGCCAGCTGTGTAATCCTCAACAAGTCTCTTAACCAAGTTTGGCTCCATTTCCTCATCTGCAAAATTAGCTGGAGAAGGAAATAGCAAACAACTTTAGTATATTTACCAAGAAGATCCCAAATGGTGTCACAAAGATCCTGACATGACTGAACAACTTTCTGATTCCAAATTCAATGATATATTCATTGTACCATTTATCTGCCATCCATGCTGTATTTTCCAGGATATTTTTCTATTAATTTTCTCTTTCTCATTGTAAATCTTTCTTTGTTCATTCACTCTTTTCAATTCACCTACAAACTGTTAGGTATACCCCAACTTTTAGGTACTATTATGTGACCCTGCAGTTCTCATATGCTCTTATCTGATACTTCTACATGTGGGTATTACAAACAAATTCCTAAAAAGGATTATGTTCACTCATTAACTCCACATGTGCCTCACTTCTCAATCCCTTTCAAACTTCTTTCCAATTCCAACATTTTTTGCTAGTACTTCTTAACGAAGTTACAAATGAATATGGACTTTACCACTAAATACAATGGCCTTGTCTTGGTTTTTATCCTCCTCTGAAGTTTTTGTATCCACTTATATTGTTTTACTCATTCTCTTGTATGTTTTCTCCTTGTTGACTTGTGGGACACTATACTGTTTCAATTCTCCACCTACACATTTTACTATTCCTTCTTAGTCAAAATGTGGGAGTTCTTTAGGTCTCAATCCTTCGAACTCTTCTATTCTGTCTTCATTTTCTCATAACCACGTAAGTTCAATGGTTCAATGGTAACTTTTTGGCAGATAACTCCCATATCCATATATTCAGCCTAAATTCTGCCTTGCTCCTGTAACCATATCCCATAAGCATCATAAACTCAACATGTTTCAAATAAACTAACTGTATTTCCCCATTTCTATTGATGGCACCACCATCTATCTGGTTGGTCACTTTGAAGTTAAACTTGACTTTACCTTCCTTCCTTCCTTCCTTCCTTCCTTCCTTCCTTCCTTCCTTCCTCCCTCCCTTCCTTCTTTCCTTCCTTCCTTTTTGTCTATCATTTGCTATTTCTATCTTTATCTTTCTCTTTTTTGCTTTCTTTCTCTTTCTCTGTCATTTTATGTCTCTGTCTCTCTGTATGGTTTACTTGGTTCTACTTACTTCACTCAACATGAGGTCATGTAAATCTTTTTTTTTTTTGCTTCTTTGTATCTGTCATATATGCTGTTTCTTAGAACATGATATTCATATATATGTACATATAATTGGTTTACCCATTTAATAATCAGTGTTCATCTTTAGCTTACAATCCTTTGCTACTGCAAACAAGCACTCCCCTAATAAATATTTTAGCGTGTATGGAACTGTTTTCTTATAAAAAAATTACTTGGTATACATTACCAGTAGTAAGTTCTTAGGGAGAAAGGGAATGGACATTTTATTCACTTTATTTAGAAAATTCCACATTGTTTTCCAAAATTGTTGTACTAATTAAAAACACCACTAAGAATTCACTGGTGTTTTTATCCTCCTCTAACTTCCATCATTGACTATTCCCATCTTAGGCATCACAATCATTTTTTTTTGTTGTATTAGGTACAACCTAAGGAATGTTTTATTATACATTAATGTTTTTATTAGCAAAATGGAACATTCAATTATATAATTTTTAAAATTTAAATTTATTCATTCATTTTTAGTTTACAACATTCAGTTCCACAATCCCTTGAGTGTCAAATTTCCCCACCTTCCTTCTCCTCCCGCCTTTCCCCCATGGTGGCATGTAATCAAATATAGGTTCTACAAATATCTTCACATTGAACATTAGTCATGTTGTAAAGAAGGATTATAACCAATGGAGTGAACAATGAGAAAGAAGGGACAAAACAAAACACAAATGTGAGATAGCAAATAGCTTGCTTCAATCTACAGACTATACTTATTTCTCTAGATGTGGATATCCCATTCCATCAAGAGTCTTTTATAGCTGTCTTCTAACCTCATCTTGCTGAGAGGAGTCCAGTCTATGAAAGTTAGTTGGCACACATATGTTCTGTCTGTAATTGTGTATAAAGTTCTCCTGTTTCTGATCTCCTTACTCAGAGACTTACATAAGTCTCTTTGAGGGTTGGGGGGGGGGGCAGAGCCAAGATGGCCCAGTAGAAACACCACTTCCAAGGTGCTCTGCCCCACACAACTTCCAAACAATGTAAAAGAAGACTCTGAACAACTTCTGGAGCCCCAGCACCCACAGAAATGTGAAGAGAAGCTAACCTCCCACCGAGGACATCCCAGCAGCCCTGCAGGGAGCAGTGAGCACAGCACTTGGAGAGCAGGCAGCACAGTGTGCTGGTAACTGATAGCACAGCGCTCTGGGAGCTAAGACAGGCCCTGGTAAGCCACGGTTTTAGCCTAGGGTGTCTGGGTCAGCAACCGGCTGGAGGGACGCCAGAACACCAGCAGCTGTGGAGATTCCAGAATTATCAGCACAGATATGCCTAGGACAAAGTGAGAGGTTAGTAATCTATGAACATTGGGACCAGTATTTGGGGCATGCCTCAGCTTCCTCCCCTGAGGGCAAGAAGCTGATGAAGAAACCATGGCAATGAAGCCATTTTGCAGTGTCAGTGGCAGCTCTAGCTCCTGGTCTGCGAACTGTAGAGAGATCCAGCAATCAGTCTGGGGGTTAATCATTCTTGCTTTAAACTGCCTGGATGTGGATTGTCGTTTGCGGGGGGGGGGGAGGTTTGGGGTGGGTATCCAATTTGCCAGAGTGGCTGGAGGCTTTACAGAGGCCACACCACCTCCGGAAGTTGTGAAGACCCCACGTTTGGGAAAGAAGATCTCCTGTTTGGTGGCAGAGTCCTACTGTGGCAACAAGGCCCCAAATCAAGTAATTAAGTGGCAACATGGCTAGGCAAAAGAAACAAAACTAACAGAAAAATTCAACATTGGACTCCTATTTTAGGGGCAAAGAGGATCAAAGTATAGAAATGGACTGTGAGGTCAGAACTCCTGCACCAAAAGCCCCAAATGAAAATTCAAGCTGGCTACAGGCCATAGAGGACCTTAAGAAGCAGATAAGAGAAGTGGGGGAAAATTGGGAAGAGAAATGATAAATATGTAAGAAAAGTATGAAATGACAGTCAACAGACTGACTGAGGAAAATAACACCTTAAAAATAGAGTAACTCAAATGGCAACAGAGGCTCAGAAAGGCAATGAGGAGAAGAATGCCTTAAAAAGACAAATTTGTCAGATGGAAAAAAGAATCTCAAAAGCTCACTGAGGAGATTCACTCCTTCAGAGTTAGACTGGAGCAAATGGAAGCTAGTGACTTTATGAGAAATCAAGATGCTGTTAAACAGATCCAAACAAATGAAAGATTAGAAGGCAACGTGAAATATCACATGGTAAAATCCACTGACCTGGAAAATAGATCTAGGAGAGACAATTTAAAAATTATTGGACTACCTGAAAGCCATGATCAAAGAAAGAACCTAGAAACCATCCTTAAAGAAATTCTCAAAGAAAATTGCCCTGATGTTTTAGACCCAGAGGGGGAAATAGAAGTTGAAAGAATCCAGTTATCACCTCCTGAAAAAGATCCCAAAAAGAAAACTCCTAGGAATATTATAGCCAGGTTCCAGAACTCCCAGATCAAGGAGAAAATGCTACAAGCAGCCAGGAAGAAACGAGTTCAATATTGTGGAAACACAATGAGAATAATACAGGACCTGGCAGCTTCTACACTGAGGGATCTAAGGGCATGGGGTTTGATATTCCAGAGGTCTAAAGAGCTGGGATTGAAGGCAAGGGTCACCTACCCAGCAAAACTGAGTATCTTTATTCAGGGGAAAATATGGTCATTCAGTAGAATAGAGGACTTTCAAGCATTCTTGAGGAAAAAACCAGAGTTGAATAGAAAATTTAACATTCAAACACAAGAAGCAAGAGATGCTTGCGAATGTAATCAAGGGAAAGAAATCAAAAGGAACTTATCAAAGTTGAACTATTTACATTCCTATATGGAAAAAATAATAACTGTGACTGATGAAACCTTTCTCAGTATGAAAATAATGGAAGAAGGGTATATGGACATATGTTTACAGGTATACATGGATAGAGGGCACAGGTTGAATTTGATGGGAAGGGATGATTCTTAAGGGGAGAAGTTAAGAGGTGAGAGAGGAAAGTGGCAAGAGGAGATGGGGAGAGACAGGGTAGGATAAACTATCTCATGTAGAAGAGGCAAAGGGAAGTAGTTACAGGGGAGGGGAAGAATAGGAAGGCAAAAAGGCAAAACCATATTCTCACTGAAGTTGGCCCAAGGAGAGAATCACATACATACTAAATGGGATATCTCACCCTGCAGAAGAGTAGGGGAAAGGGGGGCAAGAAGGGGGATGATGGATGGGAGAGCATTCTGATGGGAGGGGAAGTTGGAAGTACCCAATATCAAAGAGGGACAGGATCAAAGTAGGGAATGGACCAGGTGGGAAGTGAGATAGTTGGGAGCGAAATATACGCAGTCTTTTTCAATGTATCTACTATGGTAATGTTTTGCATAGCTATACATGTACAACACATACTGAATTGCTCATCTTCTCAGAGGGAGTGGGTGACAGGGGAGGAAGGGAAAGGATATGAAAATTGAAGTTTTAAAATTAAATATTTCATAAGATGTCCAGGCATTGTTGCTCAGAGATTCACCTTGCCCTAATGGCAAAGTCGAAGGAGGCATGGGAGAAGATATGGGAGAGAGCAGATTGGATGAGGGGATATCTAGTGGGACTGCTATTCTGCGGTGGTGGGTAGGGAAAAAATGGGGGAAAAATTGTAACTCAAAATTTTATGGAAATGAATGATGTAAACCAGAAGTTAATAAAGCATTTGTTTAATAAAAAAAAGTTTCTTTGAGGAAAAAGTTAAAGATATCGATAAACATATGAAAAATGCTCTAAATCACTATTGACTTGAGAAATGCAAATCAAAACAACTTTGAGGTACCACATTTTACCAGTCAGATTGGCTAAGATAACAAAAATGGACAATGATAAATGCTGGGGAGGATTTGACTAATTGGAACATAGATGCATTGTTGGTGGAGTTGTGAAGAGATCTGACCATTCTGGAGAACAATCTTGAACTATGCTGAAAGGGTTATTAAAAGTACATACCACTTGATCTAGCAATGCCAATTCAATTTGGGCTATATCCCAAAGAAATGATAGAAGTTGGAAAAGGACCCATATATACAAAAATATTTATAGCAGTTCTATTTGTGGTAGCAAAGAATTGGAAATCAAGGGGATGTCCATCAATTCTGTAAGGGTTAACCAAGTTGTGGTACATGAATGTAATTGCATATTATTGTGCTATAAGAAATGAAGAGCAGATAGACTTCATAATCATATGATTTTCAATAGTTTCTAATTATTCTTTTGAGAATTTATATTCACTTTTCTACCAAGGAATGGCTTTTGGTCTTCTATCTTAGTTGTCTATATATCTAATATATCAAAATACTTATTTGATAAAAGGGAAGAAACATTTATTTAGCACCTATTATGTGCCAGGCAATGTGCTAAGTACTTTTCAAATAAAATCTTATTTGATGCTCCAGACTACCTTGTAAGTTAGGTGCGATTATCACTCCTATTTTATAATTGAGGAAACTGAAACAGACGTTTAATGATTTCCCAAAGGACACGTAGCTAATAAATTTATTAGCCTGGATTTTAATTCAGTTCTATGTGACTCTGTCTCAGGAATATTTTGTGTCAAGATCCAGAGGGAGGTGGGAAGGGATAGGATTTGCAATTTTCTCAAGGCAAATATCATTAGTACAGAGGACCACATTGGTATCTGACCAGTCCATATAAATAAGCACTTATGAATTTTACATGCTATCAATTCTATACTGTATCATTGAAATCTGAGTACATTTTTAAAAATAGGAAGGCAATTAGGGGTGGCTAGGCAGCATAGTGAATAGAGCACCCATCCTGGAGTCAGGAGCATCTGAGTTCAAATCTGGCCTCAGACATTTGACACAAAACTAGCCATGTGACCTTGTTCAAGACACTTAATCCCAACTGCCCTGCTTTCCCCCCTGCAAAAAAAAAAAAATAGCAAGGGCATATACAGTTAAAGAAAAGGCAAATTTAAGCACTTATGTGTTTATATTTACTTAGGAAACCAATGGATATATTTGTACATTTGAGGTGTTTATGACAGATTGTGTGTGTGTGTATGTTTCAAAGAGAGAGAGAGAGAGAGAGAGAGAGAGAGAGAGAGAGAGAGAGAGAGGGAGAGATTGAGAGACAACACAAGCAAAGGATTATTACCTTAAAAATCCTAAATATGAATTTGGATATATGTGTGTATGTGCATGTGAGCCTAGTGAAGAGAGAGCTAGCCTCTGAATTAGGAAAATCAGCAATCAAAATCTGACTCTTGTACAATTAATAATAGGAGTGCATCTTCATAACAGAAGTGCAACTAAAGGTGTAATCATGCAATCCACTTTTAGTTACCTCCAAGCAACCCTCTGAAAGCACAAGTTATAGAAAATTAGTAGATGTATATTAACTAATATTTTCTGCACCTTTTTTTGAAGGTGGAGCTAACCTACACTTATGAAATCACCTGTTTAGATAAAAATGCATTCATGTAAATATATACATATATTTATGCATATATACATACATAAATATATAAATATATGCATATATTTAATTGACAGGAAATAGAGAATACTAAATGAAGAACAGTGCACAGTGCATTCAGTTGGTCGCAAGAAAACAGTGCATTCAGTTGGTCGCAAGAAAACTCAAGAAGGCTCCATCATATTGGACACTATGGTAAACTTATGGAAAGGCATGGACAAGAGTAGCACAAAATGAAAAGTCATTTATGGTCTGTTATCTCAGTTACTCAGGCCACATCAGGGAATTCAAAGATCCTCTGATATATTCAAATACGGAGAATAATGTTTGGGATGCTCTGTAAGGTACAAAGTGTGTTGGAGGTCAGCATCACATTTCATAAACTTCTCTTTACTGAAAAGAAATGGTTACAAGTAACTTTTCCCCCTATCCCAGACTTATGTTTGATAACTGTACACACAGCCGTACCAAACTCACTTGTCAGTTTGAAGTCCATTTTGAGAAATCACCATGGGTACCCTTCCAGGACACTTCATAGTAAAGCATCCATACAATCAATCATATAATCATTTTAATCATTTTAAAATGCCAAATCCCTTGATTCTTACTGTCTAAAGTTAGGCCTTAAAGATGTGGCCATGTTTATAATAAAAAATATTTTAAATGCATTTGAAAATAATATACATCAAAGGCAAGACCAAGAGAATGTTATCCTATGTCTACTTGGTGACTTTTATTGAGAGCTTTTCTTTATCCATCTGAGAAAAATCTTTTGATTATTGAAAAGCAGTGCTTTTAAATGAATTTTTTCCCTTCAGATTTTCTCTACCTCACCTGATTGATCATATTTCCTTCAGTGGTTTTAATTAGTCTTTGCCAAGGCATGTGGTTATAGAAAGCTTTGTGTAAAATAAAAGAAATGGTACCAATGCAGAAGGTTAAGAGAAATGGCATCTGGGCTGAGTCTGACTCTTCTAATACTTGAGGATCACGTGGGGAAATAATTACTAATTAATCATATTAATAGTAAACTAATGGAGTCACCGATCAGCAACTGAGTGAGGGCTAAATCAGTTGATAATAATATAGCCGTGTCACATTCAGCATTTTTTCTTTTTTTTTAATTATTAAGCAAATGCTTTATTAACTTCTGTTTTACATCATTCATTTCTGCCAGATTTTGAGTTACAATTATATCCCCCCCTGTTTTTCCCCTACAGAGAATAGCAGTCCCATAAGATATCGCTTCCTCCAATCTGCTCTCTCTCCTATCTTCTCCCATACCCCCTTCGACTTTTACATTAGAGGAAGGTGAATCTTTGTGTCCCAATGCCTGTACATCTTACCTCCCAATTACGAGCAAAAGAGTATTAATAATAGTATTTATATATATTTGAAACATTTAGTCTTAAAACCTCTAATTTCAGATCCATTTCCTTCCTCCCTTGTCACCCATTCCTTCTTGGGAGATAAGTAATTCAGTATATGTTGTACATGTCTAGCTATGCAAAACATTATCATAGTAGATATATTGTACAAGGCTGCTTATAATTCCCTCCCACTCATCCCACCCCCCACCTGGTCCATTCCCTACATGATCCTGTCCCTCTTCTATAGTGGGTACTTCCAACCTCCCCTCCCCCCAGGGATGCCCTCCCATCCATCATCCCTCCTCTCATCCCCCTTCCCCCTATCCTGCTGCAGGTTGAGATATCCCATTTAGTATGTATGTCATTTTATCCCTGAACCAAATTCAATGGGAATGTGGTTTTGTCTTTTTAGCCTTCCTTATTCTCCCCCTCCTTTGCAACCACTTCCGCTTGCTTCTTCTACATGGGATAGTTTACCCTACCCTGTCTCTCCCCATCTCCTCTTGCCACTTTCCTCTCTCACCTCATAATTTCACCCCTTGATTATTCTCCCTTCCCAACAAATTCAACCTATGCCCTCTATCCATATATAACTGTAACCATATACACACACATTCACATATGTATTCATATGACCACACCCCCTTCCATTATTTTCATAGTGAGAAAGATATCATCAGTCAAAGTTATTGCTTTTCCATATAGGAATGTAAATAGTTCAACTTTGATAAGTTCCTTTGGATTTCTTTTCCCTGATTACCTTCTCAGGCATCTCTTCCTTCTTGTGTCTGGATGTCAAATTTTATATTCAACTCTGGTTTTTTCCTCAAGAATGCTTGAAAGTCCTCCATTCCACTGAATGACCATATTTTCCCCTGAAACAAAATACTCAGTTTTGCTGGGTAGGTGACCCATGGGTTCATTCCCAGTTTTTTTGCCCTCTGGAATATCATATTCCATGCCCTTCAAGCCCTCAGTGTAAAAGCTGCCCGGTCCTGGGCTATTCTGATTGTGTTTCCACAGTATAGAAATTGTTTCTTGCTGGCTGCTTGTAGTATTTTCTCCTTGATCTGGGGATTCTGGAACCAGGCTATAATATTTCTGGGAGTTTTCTTTTTGGGATCTTTTACAGGAGGTGATTGGTGGATGCTTTCAACCTCTATTTTGCCCTCTGGATCTAAAACATCAGGGCAGTTTTCCTTGAGAATTTCTTGAAGGGTGATTTCTAGGTTCTTTCCTTGATCATGGCTTTCAGGTAGTCCAATAATTTTTAAATTGTCTCTCCTGGATCTATTCTCAGGTCAGTGGTTTTTCCCATGAGATATTTCACATTGCCTTCTAATCTTTCGTTTGTTTGGATCTGCTTAACAGCATCTTGATTTCTCATAAAGTCACTAGCTTCCATTTGCTCCAGTCTAACTCTGAAGGAATGAATCTCCTCAGTGAACATTTGAGATTCTTTTTCCATCTGGCAAATTCGACTTTTTAAGGCATTCTTCTCCTCATTGCCCTTTTGTGCCTCCTTTGCCATTTGAGTTAGTCTATTTTTTAAGGTGTTATTTTCTTCAGTCAGGCTGTTGACCCTCATTTCATGCTTTTCCTGCATCCTTCTCATTTCTCTTTCTAATTTTTCCTCCACTTCTCTTATTTGATTTTTAAAGTCCTTCTTAAGGTCCTCTATGGCCTACAACCCGCTCATGTTTTCCCCTGGGGCTTTTGGAGCAGGACTTCTGACCTCACAGTCCTTTTCCCGCTCTATGCCCCCAAAATAGAGTCTAGGGTTGCATTTTTCTGTTTCCTTTGCCTTGGCATGTTGCCACTTAATTGCTTGACTTTTGGGCTTGTTGCCACACTATGGCTTTAAGGCCAGCTAGAGGAATTTTCGTCCCGAACGTGTGGGGGGCAACTTCCATTTCTGGCAAGCTGTAAACCCACCCAACCACTTCCACCCTAGATCACAATCCAGATCCAGGGAGGTTAAAGCAAGAGCGATTACCCCCCAAGACTGATCGCTGGATCTCCCCACGATTTGTAAGCTGGGAGCCAGAGCTGCCTCTGAAAACTACAAAATGGCGTGTCTCCTCAGTGGCTTCTAGCCCCCAGGGGAGGGAGCTGACGCATTCCCCAAATACAGGTCCCAAAGTCCATAGGACACTAACCTCTTCTTTTGTCCTAGGCATGTCTATGTTGATAATTCTGGAGTCGCCACAGCTCCTGGTGTTCTGGGGTTCCTCCAGCCAGCTGCTGGCCCTGCCGCCCTGGGGCTAAAACCTTGGCTCACGTGGACCTGGGCTCAGCTCGGCTCGGCTCCTGTGCTCTGTGCTCTGCACGCTGCCGGCTCCCAGACTGCTGCACTGGTCCTTCCTGCAGGGCTGCTGGGCTGTCCTCAGCAGGAGGTTAGCTTCTCTGTGTCGTTCTGTGGGTGTTGGGGCTCCAGAAGTTGTTCACAGTCCTTTTTTACATAGTTTGTGGGGAATCTGGGGGCAGAGAGGCTTGGAAGAGCAGTTTCTACTCCGCCATCTTGGCTCTGCCCTCAATATTTCAACTTTAATAAGTCCATTGTGATTTCTTTTGCCTCTTTTCCTTTTCATGCTTCTCTTGATTCTTGTATTTGAAAGTCAAATTTTCTATTCAGCTCTGGTCTTTTCAGCAAGAAGGCTTGAAAGTCCTTTATTTCACTGAATCTCCTTTTCCCCCATAAAGTATTACACTCACTTTTGCTGGGTAGGTGATTCTTGGATTTACTAGCTCCTTTGACCTCTGAAATATTAATGTAGAAGCTGCTAGATCTTGTGTTATCCTGATTGTATTTCCGCAAGTCTCAAACTGTTTCTTCCTGATTGTAATATTTTCTCCTTGACCTGGGAATTCTGGAATTTGGTTATAATATTACTAGGAGTTTTCCTTTTTGGATCTTTTTCAAGAGACAATCAGTTCATTCTTTCAATTTCTCTTTTACCCTCTGGTTAAGAATATCAGGGTAGTTTTCCTTGATAATTTCTTGAAAGATTATGTCCAGGCTCTTTTTTTTTATCATGGCTTTCAGGTATTCCCATAATTTCTAAATTATCTCTCCTGGATCTATTTTGAAGCTCAGTGGTTTCTTTCAATGATATATTTCACATTGTTATCTATTTTTTTCTGTCTTTTGGTTCTGTTTTATAATTTCAAGATTTCTCATTAAGTCATTAACTTCCATTTGCTTCGTTCTAATTTTAAAGTTATTATTTTCATCAGTGAGCTTTTGGAACTCCTTTTCTATTTGACCAATAATGTTTTTTTAATCATTTATTTACTTTTTAATTAAATTTTATGTTTATTTTTTAGTTTACAACATTCATTTCCATAACATTTTGAATTACAAATTTTCTCCCCATCTTTCCCATACCCAACACCCCAAAACAGTGATCCCACTGTATGCTCCCAACCCCAATCTGCTCTTTTCTACATCTTCCTCTATCTCCCCTCTGACTTTCCAGTAGGGCAACATGAATCTCTATGCCTCAGTGCCAGTATATTTTACTTCCCAGTTGCATGTAAAATAATAATAACAATAACAATAGTTTTTAAACATTTTATTTTAAAACTTTGAGTTCCAGATTATTTCACTTCCTCCCTCATCACTCACCTTTACTGGGAAGATAAGCAATTCAATATAGGTTGTACACGTGTAGCTACACAAAACATTTCCATAGTCTATATATTGTGAAAGAATAACAATATTTCCTTCCTCCCTATCCTACCCCCCCCCACTTGTTACATTATCTAGTCTGACCCTGTCCCTTTTCAAAAGTGTGTCCTTCTAACTATCCTACCCACCCAATCTCCCCTCCCCTCCATCATCCTCCCTCTCATTCCCTTCCCCCCAATCTCTTGAAGGGCTAGATATTCAATTTAGTGAGTATGTCATTCCCTCCCTAAGCCAAATTCAATGAGATTAAGGTTGACCCATTCCCTTTTGTCTTCCTGTTCTTCCTTTCCATTGTAACAGTTTTCCCTTGCCTGTTTGATATGAGATAACTTACCCCATTCTGTCTCCCCCTCATCTCCTTTCGTTATATTCCTCCTTCACCAGTCAATTTCACCTTTTAAATATCATCCCATACATAGACACACACACACACACACACACATACACACACACACACACTTATATTGCCTTCAGCTATCCTCATACTGAGAAAAGTTTCAAATGTTACAACGATCATTTTTCCATGTAGGCATGTAAATTATTCAACTTTGCAAACTTCCTTATGATTTATTTTCCTTTTTTACCTTCTCATCCTTCTCTGTCTTCTTGTACTTGAATGTCAAATTGTCTATACAACTCTGTTTTGTTTGTTTTTTTCATAAGGAATGTTTGAAATTGCTCTGTTTCATTGAATGGCCATATTTTCCCCTGAAACATTATACTCAGTTCTGCTGAGTAGGTGATTCTTGGTTTTACTCCAAGCTCCTTTGACCTCTGAAATATCATATTCCAAGCCCTTCAGTCCCTTAATGTAGAAGCTGATAGATCTTGTGTTATCCTCATTGTATTTCCACAGTATTTGAATTATTTCTTCTTGGCTGCATGTAATATTTTCTCCTTGATCTGGGAATTCTGGAACCTGGCTGTAATTTTCCTAGGAGTTTTCTTTTTGGGATATTTTCAGGAGGTAATCAGTGGATTCTTTCAACCTCTATTTTGCCCTCTTGTTCTAAAACATCAGGGCAATTTCACTTGAGAATTTCTTGAAGGATGATTTCTAGGCTCTTTTTTGGATCATGGATTTCAGGTAGTCCAATAATTTTTAAATTATCTCTCCTAGATCTATTTTCCAGGTCACTGGTTTTTCTAATGAGATATTTCACATTGCCTTCTATTTTTTCATTTATTTGGATCTGTTAAATGGTATCTTGATTTCTCATAACGTCATTGGCTTCCAATTGCTCCAGTCTAATTCTGAAGGAATGATTCTCTTCAGTGAGCTTTTGAGATTTTTTCTCTGTCTGGCAAATTTGGCTTTTTAAGGCATTCTTCTCCTCATTGCCTTTTTGAGCCTCTTGCTCTGGGAACTGAGGCTGGACCATACTCCACCCCCCCCCCCAGTTCCAACAGAGTTCTTCACTGACCTTTTACTTTGTCTTTGGCGTGTATGGATTGATATTTTTGTAAACCGACACAGCTGCTGGTGATCCACCCTCCTAAAGTTCACTCCAGCTTCTGCTGGTTGGTCCTGCCTGTGGCTAAAACTGCTGGCTCACAGGGGGCTGGGCCCTGCTCCCAGCATGCTGAGATGAACCCTTCCTTCCACCCTGCTGGGCTGCATTCAGCAGGAGACTTGTTTCTCTCTGTCAGTTGATGGGTTCTGTAGCACTAAAATTTGTTTAGAGTCATATTTTATAGGTATTTCAGGTGATTATGGGGGGAGCTCACAGAGGTTTCCTGCTTCTCTGCTGACATCTTGGCTCTGCCTCTCAGTTCTGTTTTTTAAGGCATTCTTCTCCTCATTGGCTTTTTGGACTTCCTTTTGCCATTTGGGTTTGTCTATTTTTATTGTGTTATTTCTTCAGTATTTTTGGGTCTCCTTAAGTAAGCTGTTGACTCATTTTTCATAATATTCTTGCATTACTATCATTTCTCTTCCCATTTTTTTCTTCTATTTCTCTTGATTTTCCAAAACCTTTTTAAGCTCTCCCATGACCTAGGACTAATTCCTATTTTTTCCTTGTGGCTTTTGATGTAAGATCTTTGACTTTGTTGTCTTCTTCTGGTTCTATGTTTTAATCTTCTTTGTCACCAAAGTAAGATTCTATAGTCTGAGTTTTTGTTTTGTTTTGTTTTGTTTAGGATTTGTGCTGTTTGCTCATCTTCCCAGCCAAGACCTTCAATCTCTAACTCTTCATCAAGTTGTGACTCTCCTACCAGTGGCTATGAGGGCGGGGGTGGTTGTATTTTCCTATACTTCAGGGGTTTTCTGCAGCTCTTTTTAGAGAAACTTCAAAGGACCTATACATTTTCAGCCTTTCCAAAGTGGTATGAGCAAAGAAGATGTGTTTCCTCTTCTCCTGGACTGTGCTCTGTGAGTCACCCCAAGCACTCTTTTTTTTTGCCTTGGAAGTATGAGGAGGATTCTCTATCCACTGATGCCACATGCTCCACCATGCCAGTGTTCTTCCTTACCCCGTGACCCCACCCAGGACTTTGACCTAGATCCAAGCAGGGCAAAGCAAGAGAATCCTGTCTCAGAATAAGCAAAGCGATTGTTCTAATCAGCCTTTCATCACTCATCCATTTCCTCACCATCTGGGCCAGGAGGTGCAGAAGCAGTGGCTGCTGATGCTGCTGTTCGTGCCCCAGCGCTAGGAATGGACAGTCCTCCTCTTTCACCCAGGTCCCACAGAGTATTTTCACTGACCTTCTTTGCTGTCTTTAGCATTTGTGGGTTAAGAATTCTGAAACTTCCACAGCTGCCAGTAATTCAGTTCCCTGAGACCTGTTATGGCCCTGTCTGTGCTGGCTGTTCTCTGCTCTGAGCCCTGTACAATAGATCCTTCCTGTCAACCTTCCAGGTTGTCTTGGGCTGGAGGTATGTTTCCATGTGTCCTTTTGTGGGTTGTGTAGCTCTAGTATTTGTTTAAAGTAATGTTTACAGGTATTTGGAGGGGCTTGGGGGACATATCAAGTGAGTCCCTACTTTTACTCTGCTATCTTGTTCCTGGCACCCCTGAAATGCTTTATTTTCTTTTTCCTCTTCTGTACCATTTGGGTGTCAAACACTGTAGAACCAAGTCCCTGGATAAAGGAGGCATCTAAAATCATTAGGACGATCTGGGGTCCCATTCACCAAAGTCGGTCATGTCCCTTTAATAAATGTTTTTGGCGCAGAAGAACAAAGAAAAAGAGAAATGGGAACCATTAGTCCTGCCTTCCTACCATCTACTTCATGACTACTTTTACTTCCACAGTTTTCCTCCCTTCATTCTCTCCTTCTTCCCTTACTATTCCCCTTCTCTTTTTCACACAATATTTCCCTTTTCTCCCCTTTTAAATTGAGTAATCAATGGGTCTTCAATGGGAAAAAAACAACAAAGGGTATTGTATCTCTACCTGCCACATCTCCTCATTTCTATATTTATTTTTGTTAGCCTTAGGAAGAAGAGTACTAGAATATCAGAAAAAACGAGGTGCTGCAGAACAAATTGTACCTTTCCCTGACAGATTTCCCTGGGAAACTTCCCAGGAAGTTTATTATTATTTTTTTTTGTAAGGAGGAAGATAAGGTAATTGGGGTTAAGTGACTTGCTCAAGGTGACATGGTTAGGTTTTTTTTGTGTGTGTTTATGTGTGTTAAGTGTCTGAGGCCAAATTTGAACTCATGTCCTCCTGACTGCACGGCTGGTGCTCTATTTGCTGTGCCACTTAGCCACTCCCCACCCACAGGAAGTTTCTTTATCACTTATATTCATGTTCAGAGTACTAGAAAGACTTCTGAACCTGAACCCAGAAATTCTGGTTCAGCTACTGATTTAGCTTGTGTTGATGGTCAGGTGACTCAAATTCTCTGAGCCAGAGATTCAACCTTTGAAAACTGGGATAAGTGAAATCCAATCTGCTTAACTTACAGATTTGTGCTAACTATGACATAAGACATATGCAAAATGCTTTGCATGTAATGATGATGATGGTAATGATGATAGTAGCTATTACTATTATCATCATCATTAATATTAATACTTTTATAGCATTTTTAGTCTTTAAAAACACTTTAGCTATGTTATATCATCTGGTCCTTACGAAAACTCTGGGAAGTAGGTCCTATCCCCACACTCATTTTACAGATGTGGAAACTGAGGCTGAGATAGGCTAGTGAACTGCATGAAATCACACAGCAAAAGTCCAAGTATGGTTCCAAACTTTTATCTTGCAGACACCAAGTCCAGTGTTCTATCAATTTGGCTCCTTACACACCTTGAAACACGAAAAAATATTATATGTTAACAATTTTAGGAGATCTTGTCATTTCAACTCATTATGTCTCTGAAGAAGAGTTGAATGCTTTTTCTCCTGTAGTTTTTTTTTTTTTGTTTGTTTTTGTTTTATTCAGAAATTCTTTGTGTATTCAAGAATAACAAGAGATCCACTCGAGCTCAGGTAAGGGATATGGATGCCTTCTCACACTAAGGGGCTCTAGCACCATGCTCATGTAGATTGTTACAACATAGGTGAGCCTGACTTTTAAATAGGGGGATGGGAGCATTTTACTTGTACTTTTTGGTTCATTATATCTTTATCTCAGAATGCTAAGTGAATTTATTCAAAATTTGATTTTATTCCAGTGAAGATTTTCCCAAAGAGAAAGGTATTTAATGTACTAAGTAGAAAAGGAATCAGAGAACTAGTTATTTCCTCCACTTAGAAAAGCAATGCTCACAACACAAAAAGAATAAGTCAATAATACAAGTGATGAAAATGTTTTTAGGACCTAACTCATCTGGAGGACTAAGGCTTAACCCAACAATATAACTTCCTATTTGCCTGAATTTAAAAACCACTGGGCACAGAGTGAGGAGTTTCTCAGATTTGACATGCTCCAGGCAAACTTCCATGGTAAGTGTGAAGGTGGAGCCTAACTCAAATAAACCTCCTTTTGTTAAATGTTAAATGGTCTATGGGTATGTCATTTTGTTCCAGTCTCAAAGCTAAAATGTTAGATTAGACTGAAACAGGATTATCCTGGTATAACATTTTTGTTTTGGCTTCAGACTTTTCCAGTAACTTCCTCACAGTCTAGTCATGTCTTTCAGGAGACAGTATATGACTTGGTTTCATCTTCCTTCCAATGATCATCTTTCCTGAAACAGATGTATTGGGAAAAAAAAAAAATTCTCCTGCCATTTAGTTTTGATTGAAGTACCAATTGGTCTGATACAATCTAGGGCATTACTGAGGGCATTTCTAATTAAAATGATAAACCAGTTACAAATTATATATTACATGTTAAAACCAACCATGATTAAATCCAATATTATTCAAATAAATAATTGAATGAGAAAGAAAAATCAGTATCTTATTGAGTTCATTAGAAAGGCCCTCAGCAATGTTCCAAATTGTATTGGCCTTGATAAATAACTCTCTAATGATCAATATTTGGTCACCTGTATGCTTCAACAGAAACACAGATTTGGAGAGTTCAGACAGCAGTCCAGGTTCACCTAGGTGATCGATGATCTCACTGCTTTATATACGCAGACACCATAGTTGCTCTAAACTTGGAACAAGGTACTAAGTACCTGTTTAATTGCAAATACAAGGGGTAGGGAATATCTTTAAATTTCCATTACCGTTACAGTTGCCAGGTAGGAAAATGGGCTGGGAATTTCTTCTCCCTCATAGGGAGTCTGAGGAAGTGAGAAACCCAGAGAAACAAAGACCCTGGCAGGGTTTGTGTATGGGGAAGAGACAATTAAACTTACTTTTAATATCTGAATGCCTTAGAGAGAACAATGATTAGATTGGTTTTACTTTGCCCGCCAATGAATGCAAGCAAAACAAAAACTAGGAACAATGGATAGGCTTTTTAAAGATGTGATTTTTTTTTTTGATGTAAGGAAAAGAACATCCTCACAGTCAGAACTATCCAAAAAGTGAACAAATTGTCTTGGGAAGGAGTGGATTCACCTGCTCATTGATATTTTTAAGTAAAGATTGATTGATGGTATGTATAGATGGGATTTCTATTTCAGGTATCATTTGACCTCTGAGATCTATTAAAACTCTGAAATTCTGTATTTCAGTAATATTGTTTTACCTTGTTTCAAGTCTTAACCACTACTGGATCCTTCCTTATTACTGTCTGATTTAGAATAGAGAATTTAGGCATTGTTGAAAGAATGTATTTATCTTTTCTTCTAACATGCTGTGTTCACTTACTTATGACCGTGCAGAGAATTACTGCTGAATCACAACCTCTTCTAGCTCCCATTCAATAATACTGAGAGTAATCATGGTTTGCATGGCATTGAGATGGATCTCAGGCCTGTAAACAGTTTTCAAAATGGATGCTTTGCTCTGGCAAACAGGTGCTGTCCCATAAATCTCAGATGCCATAAAAATCACTTGACAGCAGAGGTGAAATTGATAGGAGATTACTATTGGAAAAAATGAGTGACAGCAAGACACAATGAAAAACATCTCTGAGTGAGGGAATTGAAGCTCATGGGGGACAGCCTTTTCCACCCATCAGAGTAATGGTTTATCCTATGATGAAAAGAAAAACAATTTGAGGTGTATGCATTTTTTATGAAATGGCTGATTGTGAGAGGGTGAGAAATGGGGATATAGAAGCAAAGGTTTGAAGGATGAGAGCCGCCCTTCTAAAAGAATGCTTTAGTTGTATGACTACAAAATTGACAGGCATCATGGTGCAGTAGATAGAGTGCTGTACTTGAAGTTAGGAAGATCTGCTGGTTCAAATATATCCTCTGATATTAAATTGCTGTTGGTAAATGGTTAACTTTTTAGGCATCAGGCAGAGAAGGCATCCATATTAATTCATTTGTTTATTTTTAATCATAGTATTGTGTTTAAGGCTTTCATATTAATTTATAAGTGAGTTGAAATTTATACGAGTGGAGTCTCTTCATTGAGAGTCTTGATTTACTGCTTAAAGAAAATGTGGTGTCCATTTCACCTCAAACCTTTTTCATCATCCTCCCCTCCTATACAGAACCGATTCTTCATTCATGAATATATGCCTAGGACAAATCCTTATTGACAGGGTTCCAATGAATGCTTCACTCCATTTTTCTTTTAAATATATTCTTTTTGTTACGAAGTTGACAAAGATAAACATTTACTATAAAAATATAATAGAAAAAGAATACTGATATGTAACTCTCATTCTCTATTACATATCACTTTGAAACAAAAATAGATGTACAACATTTACCAAAATGGTAAATAAAAAAAAAAATGTCAAATAGCCAAGGCTGTTCCATCCAACGCTACTCTGTGTGTCTGTGTCTGGAACTTAACTCTCATTTTTTTCTCTTTTATTCAAGATTGTATAATAAATAGAGCACTGAACTTAGAGTCAGGAAGACCTGGGTTTGAATCTTGCTTCAGCAACGAATAGTATTCCACCTCCTCACAAAGACATCGAGGACTCAGAATGTAGAATTACACAAGCACATGTGTATACACACACATACAATTTGTCTATGTATAGAAATAAAGTATATGAATGTATATATATACACACACATATGCATGTATATATGTGCATATACACACATTGTATATAGTGTGTATACGTATATGTATCTTTATAATGAACAAAAACCAAAGCCTCTGTTACAACACACATGTATAGAGATATCATATATTTATGTACATATATACATAATCTAGGCAATGTAAAAAGTTGTTTTGCTTGAGTCTAAATAATTGTAACATGCAATTTGCTTTTCTCTTTCATTCATAATTGGAGGTTAAAGCAACTTTGTGCTGCCAAAAAAAAAAAAACAAACAAAGAAATTTACAATCTCAGCTTTGTGATCCCATGTAAATCATTTAACCTTCCTCAGACTCAGTTTCCTCATCCATAAAATGGCTACAATAGCACCTACTTCACAGGTATTGCTATGAGGATCAGATGAGATAATATATGCAAAGTGCTTTGTAAACCTTAAAGCCCTATAAATTTATTAGATTATTATGATTAATTGTTGTTTTCCTTTAATTTCTTCCCTTTTTTTAGTACTATTATCATTATGCCACCAAAAAGCTGATAGCTTTCCTCTCCTTCCCTTAAGACCAAAGAGACCTTTTCATTTAATGTCCTTTCTTTCATACACTTACTATCTGTGTGACCCTGGGCAAATCACTTCACCCTGTTTGCCTCAGTTTCTCTTCTATAAAAGGAGCTGGAGAAGGGAATGCCAAACCACTCCAGTTTCTTTGCCAAGAAAACCCCAGATGGCATCAAGAATAGTCAGACACAACTGACAAATGACTCAACAACAAAAATATACAGTAAATCCTTGGGTAACACTCCTAGAAAATGGCACAAAAAGTGAAAAAAATGTATGCTGATCCAATGAGCCTTTGAAAAATAGTGGGTGAGGTTCCTGTGACCAGCAAAAAATGAAATTGTTCACTAGAGATGACTGAAAATATAGTTTTCTGGATGTAATTCTCTATGACAAAACATTAATTCTGATAATATGTACTTTTCCTAATATAGTAGCAATAAAGGAAACCATAAGATGCAGAAAACAAAAGAAAATTGTAACATAAAAAGCATTTTTACTACTAGCAATTTACTAGAATTCTGTGACTTTTTGTGCTACTTCAATCAAAAACAGAAAACAAAAGATCAATTTCAGATAATATTCGCTTTTCATGACACATGAAATCTACAATTCCATAAATACTATATGGATTAAAACACAGAGGACTTGTGGGGGATGGTGGCATAATTGCAAGAAAAACTTAAATTTTAAAGGCAAGCAATGAAAATATGCAATGGATTCATAGGGAGCTCATCACAATGATATGGTGGACAAGACCAGTGAAACATCAACCAAGATACCAGCTGCTCCACAAACTTGCATATTATGCCTCTCTTTTTCTCTACTGTATATACAAATATGTGGGTGCTAATGTGAAAGTTAAAATGGCATTACTACTAAAATTTTGTGAATTATTGAAGTCCACAAAATTAAGTTGCATGAATATTGAGAATTGACTATGTTATACACACATATGTGTATATATATGTATATATGTATGTGTATACATGTATATGTATAAGTAAATATACACACAAATATACAGACCCTCTATTCATGCCCATGCTTCCCTTCTCAACTTCTTTCATCTCTTTGTAATATATCCCTAGTAATTTATCATAAACTTGAAATTGGACCAAGATTTTTGAGGACAGTTCATATGAACTGATCACAGACACTGGCTGCACAGACATTTTCCCAAATCAACTATTTCTGTTCTCATTCAAACCCCATTCACTTTATTTGTAGACAAACTTTTCAAGCATATATATTCAAACTTGTCTGTTTTTAAAAGTACCAACTAATTTTGGTTATCCCTACTTTGCAGTATAGTTTAATATCTGTTACTAGAAAACAACTTTTTTAAAACCATTTTTTCTACTTCTTCCTTTGAGAAGTCTTTTATTCTTATAGTTGAGTTTTGCTACTATTTTATTCTAGTTCTATAAAAAAAATATTCCTTTGATAGTTTGCTTGTTATGATGCTGTATCAATATATGAAATTAGGAAGATTGTAATTTCTTATAATATTAGGAATGCCCAAATAGCAGACTGTTGACTCAGTTTTCATGATTTTCTTACATCATTCTCATTTCTCTTCCCAATTTTCCTCCACTTCTCTTATTTGATTTTCAAAATCCTTCTTGATGTCCTCCATGGCCTGTAAACAATTCGTATCGTTTTCGTGAAAGCCCTTGATGCAGGAGTTCTGACTTTACTGTCTTCTTCCTCCTCCATGACTTGATCCTTTTTGTCCCCCAAAAAGGATTCTATGGTCTGACAGCTCTTCCTCTGTTTGCCCATCTTTCCATTCAATTACTTGACCTTTGAGCTATTTTCCAAGGTAGAAGTCTGCTTCCAGAATGGAAAGAGCTTTGTCCCAAATTGCTGGGGTTTGTGCAGCTTCCAGAACTATTAGGAGGGCTCCCTCTCTATGGCCCCTATACACTCTGGCTGACTGGCCACACACCCCAGGACTACAACCCAAGAATATGATCCAGATCCACGCAGGTTAAAGCAAGAGTGTTTACCCTCTGAATGGTTGCTTGGACCCCCTACATTCTGCATACTAGGAGCTCTGGAGGCAGCCATTTGGCAGCAACTGCAGCCATGGAACCCCCACCATTTCTCATGCCAGGGGCAAGTGCTGGACTGTGCTCTTGCTTCACTGTGTTCCAACAGAGTTCCCCACTGACCTTCTACTTTCTTTTTGGCCTTTATGTATGGAGAAATCTGGAAACTGCCACAACTGCTGGTGATTCACTCTCCTAAAGCCTGCTCTGGCCATTGCTGGTTGGGGCTGCCCTGGGGCCGGACCTGCACAGCTCACACAGGACTGAACTTGGCTCCCAGTACTCTGCAACAGACCCTTCCTGTTGGCCTTCCTGGCTGCCTTCAGTGGGAAATTTGTTTCTCTCTGTCACTTTGTGTGTTCTGTAGCTGTTTAGTCATTTTTTACAGGTATTGGAAGTGGTTGGAGCCCGAGCCCACACCAAGTTTGTGCTTTTACTCTGCCATCTAGGCTCCACCACCCAGAGTTATTTTCAATGAAATTTATTTTATAACTGGATTTTGTTGATAATATTTTGCTATTGTTCATTCATTGCAGACTCTTTATAATCCCTCTTGCAGTTTTCTTGGCAAAAATACTGGAATAGTTTTGTCATTTCCTTCTCCAGCTCATTTTGCAAATGAGGAAACTGAGGGAAAAAGGATCAAGTGACTTGTCCAGGGTCACACAGCTTATAAGTGAGACCAGATATAAATTCAGGATGACAAATATTCTTGATTCCAGGCATAGCACTCTATACCTTATGCCACCTAGTTGTCCTTTGATGGAAATACACAGGAGTGGTATTGATTTTTTTGTGAGTTTATGTCCTTCTACTTTCCTGAAGATTTTTCAGTTGACTCTCCAAGATTTTCTATGTAAAACATTATGTCATTTTGGGGAAAACAAAGGAATAATTTTGTTTCTTTATTTCTTTAGGAGAATTTCTATTTTGTATTTTATAGTTGCAATTAGCATTTCCAGGACAATATCAAATAGTAGTGACATTGGAAATCCTTGTTTTATTCCCCATCTCATCTGATGATTTTCTATTACAGATAATGTTAATATTTGGTTTTGTACAAGAGTATTTTGCTTTTATTGATATTTTTAAACTTAAAAGGATATTATATTTGGTTTTAGACATTTTAGGCATTTAGTTTTAGGCATATAATTACTCTCATGTTCCACTTCCTGCTTATTCTCTTGTATGTTCCACCTACTCACCAGCTGTTTGGTACCCTGTGGATTACTTTACTTAAGTATAATTCAATTATAGGTGAGTTCATGCTTGGAACTTCCATGTTATGAGATGATCCATCCACTCAGCACTTATCCTCTTCTGGTCTGTTCCATTCCCAACTGGCTTCCTTGTTAGACTATCAATGCCCTCCCTCCCTCTTAGCCTATCAGCCCCTCCTACCCCCCTTATGTTTTGACCTCCCCTGTTAGAATGTAAACACCTCTAGATTAGACACTGCATTGTTTTCTTACTTTTCCTTCCTTCCTTTCTTCCTTCCTTCCTTCCTTCTTTCCTTCCTTCCTTCCTTTCTTCCCTCCACAGATGTCTGTACAGTTCCTGACACTCAGTAAATGCTTAATAAATGCACTATCATTTGGTAATGTTATTTTTGTTATCAATAATATTTTATGTCTATGGTTTTCCTAAAATTGAACCCATCCTAAATTTCTCATATAAATCCAATGTTATAATGTATAATATTTTAATGTGGGTGGTTTCTTTTTTTTTTATTTATTGGGGGGGAGAAGTACTAATTAATCACATTAGTAGTCAGCTAATGGAGTGACATATTGGTAACTGAATGAGACCTCAATCAGTTGATAATAATATAGCTATTTCATTTTCAGTTCTAAATTACTATTTGAGACTGAATTGATCTTTCTGGTTCTGGTTTAGAGATGTTTATTCCTTAGTTAGGGTGAGCTGTATCAAAAAAAAAGAGAAATGGACCATTAATCCTGCCTCCTACCATAGTGACTATTTTCAGGTACACAATTTCTCCTTTCTTCCTTTCTTCTTCTACCCTTTCCTTCCTTCCTTCTTTCATCCTTTCCTCCCTTCCTCCTCCCTTTCCTCTCCCTTCCTTCTTTCCTTCCTTCCATTATATTCATTTTTCACTGATATTCACTAGGTTGAAGTCCTTAACCATTACAGCTTTTCTGTAATTGACTGAATGTCTTGTTCATGTACTTAATGTACTTAAATAAGATGTCATATGATGCATGTGTATTATGTAATCATCTAAAGCACTTATTTCAGCACAATTCCTTTTTCCTATTTAACTATTAATTACTTTGCTTTAGTGTCTGGCTATTGTCCCAGTCCACTGTGTTTTTGATCCTTGACTGACTTCTTTGCAAGGATGATCCCCAATTGGTTGTTGTTTCTAGCCCTACTATAGCACCAGCAGGCTGCAGTACAATACTAGTTATCACACTTATTTGGGCCTACTTCATAGCCTTGCTGGCATCAGTACCTTTGTCTGGGATCTTCCCCTTGGTCCAGCCCTGGCTCTCTCGGCTTCAAAGAGGGGCTGACTGGACTGTCTCTCCCTGTGTAGTTGCCTAGGGGACATAGCCCTGTCCCCTGCTTCTCTTCTGACAACTCAGGATTAAGATCTGGCTTCAGGGGCGGCTAGGTGGCGAAGTGAGTAAGAGCTCCGGCCTCAGAGTTGGGATGACCCGAGATCAAATCCGGCCTCAGAAAATTAGCACCCACACATAAATAATGACTAGCCGTGTAACCTTGAGCAATTTACTTAACCCCAATTGCTTTATAAAAAAAAAAAAAAGATCTGGCTTCAGGTCCCCAAATTTGGGGGGTTCATGATGACTTGCAATCCCACTTTTCAGAGTGTTGTTTGACTTCAGATCTGTGTACAGAAGTTCCTGCTGGCTTTCCAGTGATTATTCCTCTCCTAGCCTATGAATACTTCTGGCTAATTTACCAGAGTTCACACTGGCTTCCCTAGGGCAACCCCTCTTTTCACTCAACCAGACTCTGGATAGCTTTTTTGTACAATTCTCAACTAGAATTCAGAGCTGACATCTGTCTCTTTCAATTTTCTTCATTATTAAGTTTTTTCTGGGATAATTTTCAGATATTTTTGGGCAATATTGGAGAAATGACTCTTCTATACCCCCTCCCCAATACAGTCATCTAAGCAACTACATTTTTTTCTCTATCCATTATATATATTATTGCGTATGTGTGGACAGTTCTCTTGGCAAATTTGGCTTGGTATTTGCTTGGAATTTACAGTCAGATCATCAAAGAAAAATAGAATTTCTGGGCTAATTTTAGAACAAAGAGATAATCTAGTCAAACTCCTTTATTATATGGATGAGGAAATTCAAAACTAGAAAGATAAGGTGAGGGGAGGTGGAGCCAAG
Source organism: Gymnobelideus leadbeateri (assembly GCA_011680675.1). Lineage (NCBI taxonomy): Eukaryota > Metazoa > Chordata > Mammalia > Diprotodontia > Petauridae > Gymnobelideus > Gymnobelideus leadbeateri. The sequence continues at coordinate 90,260 of WOXC01009075.1, forward strand.
ATGGCAGAGTAGAAACAGCGCGTCCAAGCCACTCTGCCCCCAGATTACTTCGAAACTATGGAAAAGGGGACTCTAATCAACTTCTGGAGCCCCAGCACCCACAGAACAACACAGAGGAGCTAACCTCCCACTGAGGACAGCCCAGCAGCCCTGCAGGAAGGACGAGTGCAGTGGTCTGGGAGTCGGCAGCACAGTGCACAGAGCACAGGGAGCTGAGCACAGCCCAGTGCCTGAGTCGATGTTTTAGCCCCAGGGGGGCAGGGCCAGCAACCAGCTATAAGGACCCCAGAACACCAGCAGCTGTGGCGATTCCAGAATTACCAGCATAGACATGCCTAGGACAAAGTGAGAGGTTAGTGCCCTATGGATTTTGGGACCAGTATTTGGGGAATGTGTCAGCTTCCTCCCCTGGGGGCTAGAAGCAGCTGAGGAGACATGCCATTTTGTAGTTTTCAGAGAGAGCTCCAGCTCCTGGCCTGCAAACTGTAGGGAGATCCAGCAATCAGTCTTGGGGGGTAATTGCACTTGCTTTAACCTCCCTGTATCTGGATTGTGAACTGGTGTGGAGGTCGTGGGTGAGTTTTCAGTTTGCCAGAAATGGAAGTTGCCCCCCTCACACATTCAGGATGAAAATTCCCCTATCTGGCCAAAAAGCCATACTTTGGCAACAAGCCCAAAAGTCAAGGAATTAAGTGGCAACATGCCAAGGCAAAAGAAACAAATTAAACATAAAAACACAACATTAGACTCCTATTTGGGGGCAAAGACAGTCGAAGAAAAGGGGAAGAGGACTGTGAGGTCAGAAGTCCTGCTCCAAAAGCCCCAGGGGAAAACATGAGTGGGTTGCAGGCCACAGAGCACCTTAAGAAAGACTTTAAAAATCAAATGAGAGAAGTGGAGGAAAAATTGGAAAGAGGAATGAGAAGAATGCAGGAAAAGTATGAAATGAGGGTCAACAGCCTGACTGAGGAAAACAACACCTTAAAAAATAGACTAACTCAAATGACAAAGAAGGCCCAAAAGGGCAATGAGGAGAAGAATGCCTTAAGAAGTCGAATTTGCCTGATGGAAAAAGAATCTCAACAGTTCATTGAGGAGATTCATTCCTTCAGAGTGAGACTGGAGCAAATGCAAGCTAATGACTTTATGAGAACTCAAGATGCTGTTAAGCAGATCCAAACAAATGAAATATTAGAAGGCCATGTGAAATATCTCATGGGAAAAACCACTGACCTGGAAAATAGATCCAGGAGAGACAATTTAAAAATTATTGGACTAACCGAAAGCCATGATCAAAGAAAGAACCTTGAAATCACCCTTCAAGAAATTCTCAAGGAAAATTGCCCTGATGTTTTAGACCCAAAGGGAAAAAAATAGAAGTTGGAAGAATCTACCAATCACCTCCTGAAAAAGATCCCAAAAAGAAAACTCCCAGGAATATTATAGCCATGTTCTAGAATCCCCAGATCAAGGAGAAAATACTACAAGCAGCCAGGAAGAAACAATTTCAACATTGTGGAAACAATCAGAATAGCTCGGGACCTGGCAGATTTTACACTGAGGGATCTAAGGGCATGGAATATGATATTCCAGAGGGCAAAAGAGATGGGAATGAACCCAAGGGTCACCTACCCAGCAAAACTGAGTATTTAGTTTCAGGGGAAAATATGGTCATTCAGTGGAATAGAGGACTTTCAAGCATTCTTGAGGAAAAAAACAGAATTGATTAGAAATTTTGACGTCCAGACACAAGAAGCAAGAGATGTCTGAGAAGGTAATCAGGGAAAAGAAATCAAAAGGAACTTATCAAAGTTGAATTAATTAGATTCCTATATGGAAAAAAAAACAATAAATGTGACTGAAGAAACACCTCTCAGTATTAAAATAATGGAAGAAGGGTATATGGTCATATGAATACATATGTGAATGTGTGTGTATATGATTACAGTTATATATAGATAGAGTGCCTAGGTTGAATTTATTGCTAAGGGGTGATACCTAAGGGGTGAAATTATGAGGTGAGAGAGGAAAGTGGCAAGAGGAGATGGGGAGAGACAGAGTAGGGTAAACTATCCCATGTAGAAGAAGCAAGGGTAAGTGGTTGCAAGGGAGGGGAAGAATAGGAAGGCAGAAAGGCAAAACCACATTCTCAATGAATTTGTTTCAGGAAGAAAATGACATACATACTAAATGGGATATCTCAACCTACAGCAGAATAGGGGGAAGGGGGATGAGAGGAGGGATGATGGATGGGAGGGCCTCCTTGGGGGGAGGGGAGGTTGGAAGTACCCACTATAGAAGAGGGACAGGATCAAGTAGGGAATGGACCAGGTGGGGGGTGGGATTAGTGGGAGAGAATTATAAGCAGCCTTGTACAATATATCTACTATGATAATGTTTTGCTTTGCTAGACATGTACAACATATACTGAATTACTTATCTTCCCAGAAGGTATGGGTGACAAGTGAGGAAGGAAATGGATCTGAAATTCAAGGTCTTAAGATGAAATGTTTCAAATATCTATAAAAACTATTATTAATACTCTTTTGCTTGTAATTGGGAGATAAGATGTGCAGGCAATGGGACACAAAGATTCACCTTCCTCTAATGGAAAAGTCAAAGGGGGCATGGGAGAAGGTATGGGAGAGAGCAGATTGGAGGAAGCGATATCTTGCAGGACTGCTATTCTGGGAGGGTGGGTAGGGGAAAACGGGGGGTGGGGTGGAATGATCGTAACTCAAAATATGGCAGAAATGAATGATGTAAAACAGAAGTTAATAAAGCATTTGTTTAAATAAACAAAAGAAAAATAAGGTGAGTCGTCCATAGTTAAAAGTATTAATACAAATGCCCTGCATTATAGTGAATAAAATGCTGAGTTTGGATTCGAGGAGGCCTGGGTTCAAATCATTCCACTCTCTTAGGTAGTTTACATTTTTTTTAGTACTAGTTTCCTCATTTGCAAAATAAAAGTTCCTAAAGGCCCTTCTAATTCTTGCAGTATAGTCCTTCGCATATCCTTGGTCATTAATCTGGGTATATATAATAGTCAACATGACTTAAGTTACCCTCAGTTGTTCTTATTAATGTTATTGTACACAATAGATTTGCAGTTTCATGTAAAATCGTATTTTTTTCCTATTCTACTATGTTATGAAAATGCTTGCTTTGTGTTTTTTTTTTTAATTCGGAATAAAATAAATGCAATTATGTATATTCTTGAGATAAGGTATTTTGTCTATCCTCATTATCACTCTTCTTTCTCCGCATTCACACTTTCTTCCCAGCTCTTCCTTTCCCTCACATTCTCCACCACTTACCCTGTGAAGACTGGACTGAAAATAGGTCATTTTAAAAGAAAGAATACCAAGAGCAACAAAAAAGGGACAATTTCAATGATGAATTACAGAAAAAAAAAAACTGGAAAGTCCAGTTTAAAAAGAAGTCATCAATAATCATCAAAAGTCATAAAAGAAAGAATAAACTGCTACAATATATGCTGTGAATATTCAAAAACCCAAATCTCTCAACTCTAAAGAAAAGGGGATTACAGGCATGCAAAATAACACAATACTTCAAAAGGTCTGTGATTTTTATGAAAGTAGGTCTTACTTCTACCTACCCAGGTTGCAAGTCTTCTATTCTTCAGGGTTGTATGAGTTTAATTGACCAGAGATTTCCTTATCTCATGATGAACCTTTTGATAGTGAGACTCTCTTCACTTAACTGGACTATTCTTAACAGTCCTTGCCTGGACTCCTACTTAGAATATATGCATCTCAAGAGGACCTGCTAAAACCTATTTTTTGCTAACATAGCCTTGGGGAGAGAGCAATCTCCTCCATACCATTGTTTATTATTGTTAAAACCATTTCTTTATTTTATATCTATTTCCACTTGTATTCAAAGGCTTTTGAGGAAAAGAGACTGGCTCTCCTTCTAAAACTAGTATATCCCCCAGAGGACATAGCATTGGATAGGGAAAGAGTAAAAGAAAACATTTGCTGGAGAGATGACAGAAAAGATTTGGAAAAAAAATATCTAACACTGTTTCTGAGGACCATTTTGATGTTGATTGTACCCCGAAGCCTAACTAGGAGCAGTTAGGTTATACAGTGGGAACTGGTCCCGGAGTCAGGAAGATTCATCTTCCAATGTTCAAATCCAACCTCAAATCCAACTTTCTAGCTCTGTGACTCTGGGCAAGGTACATAACCTTGTTTGCCTCAGTTTCCTTATCTATAAAATGAACTGGAGAAGGAAATGACAAAACATTCTAGTATCTTTGCCAAGAAAATCCTAAATAGGGTCATGAAGAGACAGATATAACTGAAAAAATTGAACAACAAAATACTTGACCAAAGTGAATTAAGTGTCTTTTTAACATTCCCATTATGTAAATATACTACATTCAAACCAATAGTGAATTTATAATTGGTATCTACCATGGCAACTTGGTGTGCTGGAAATTGCTGGATCCGGAGGTAAGGCTAGGTTAGAATCCAAATCTGTCACCTAATATTTGTGAAATCTTGGGCAAATCCCTCAAACTTTGTGTACCTCTACTTCCCCTTTTGTAAAATGAGTCAGAGACCTGACTAGATGGTATCTGAGATCCCTAATTGTTCAAAATGTATTATTCTTTTCTCTGTGATTTACTCCCTAAGAATTAAGTACTTGATAAAACACCTTAATGTCCCAAGCGATGCATTTAATGTAAGTTAATGAAATATTTCAGCTTCCCAAAGCTTTCCCAGCACAGAGCTAAGTGTATGGTCAAAAATTACATAAACACATTTGACGCACAGTTTCTCATCCTTCTAGATCCTTACCCCAGAAAAGCAGCAACATGAATTGCTGTTAAAAGAGATTGTAATATTCATCTCCTGGTGGTCTTTAAGGGGGAAAAAAAACAACTACATTCTCTGCTAATAAGGATGGTGACATATCTTGTGGTAATATTCCTTGCTAAATTTGGCTTCACCCTTTGTCTTTGGTGGGAGGGAGGGCGTTGTAATTTCCACAAAAATTAGCTCTAGGTACACGCAAACCTTCCTTGGTGCCATTGACTTATTCACTTGACAAAAAGCTGTGAAGCCAATAAGGTAGTTTAAACATTTATTAAGCTTAACAAGTACCAGGTATGGTGCTAAATACTGTGGATATATAAATAACACACATATTTATGTGTTTGCATATGCACACACATATATTGACAGTCTATAGATGTTTGTGTGTCTGTATGTATAAGTATATATGTATGTGTATATATATATATATGCATGGGTGTGTATGTGTGTTTGTGTGTGTGTGTGTGTGTGTGTGTGTGTGTGTGTAGAGAGAGAGAGAGAAAGAGAGAGAAAGACAGAGAGACAGTGAGAAAAACAGAGACAGAGTGAATGAGTGAGAGAATACAAAAGAAAAGCCAAGGAGAAACAGAAACAAATAGAAATGGAAAAATGGAGAAAAAACAGACCTATACATAGTAATGGTAGTTTCATTGATATAGAGAAGTCACGGATAAAGAAACTCCCTCTACCAATTGAAGTTTATTTCTTTTCTACAGTCTAAGCAACTTTCCTATAGTAATGAGAATTTTAAGTGTTTTGCTCAGGGTCATAGTGGCATACATTCAAAATTTGCGAGAGCTCACACTGGAATCCAAGGCTTCCTAGCTTCACAGATGAATCTCCATACACCATGCCTTTTTATTTTCCTTCTTTCCATTCAAAAAGTCCTCTTCCACCCACCTTATTTTGAGGGAGAATTAGAACTACTAATAGATGGGGAGAAGAACTTTGCAGATTAATAAAAACCACCACTCCACATTAATTCTGGAGTCAAACATTCCCCAAACTAATGCTTGAAGGTAAGAAATATGTTAAAGCACAAATGAATATGAAATCTTTAACTTCTGATTGAAGAATAGCTTCCAGACTCATTTACTGTTGGTGTTATCTGGCCTCAGAAGAGCTCAGCAGAGGAATCATGGTGTTTTTACACAATTTGGGTCAGAGCCATCATTACCAGAGCTAACACTACTCAGGAAATAATAAGTATCCTGGCAAACAGTTGACATACACATATCTGTGGAATTCCATTAGAAGCTAATATACTCAGATATCTATCATTACCTCTAGTCTCTTGCCTTTCCTTGTCTACTGATCATTGTCCTCTCCCCTCAACCATTCCTATCAATCCCTGTCTATGGGTCCCAAATTCAGTATTAATGGTATCTGGAATGGCAATGGAAATAGCGATGGAAAATATTTAGGTTGGGAATCTGAGTTTTATTCAAATGATGTTATTTACATATCATTTAAGGATTTTTCACTGTTGCAGAGCCTGGGGTTCCTACTGTATTCTTCTCTCCTACCTTGCATCAACACCACTGGTAACATATCCAAATTAAATATTTATTTCTTCACATTTTATTCAGTGAGAATGTAGACTTTGAAAATAATCTATATTCAACAACATTTGAAATGTGATCCAAGATTCACAGTATCTCAAAAATGTCATGTGTACTTAATTTAAAATGGATACCTTGGGCAAAGATTTTGAAATAATTACTGATTTTATTAATCTGGTTGGTTTATGTCAGGTGTGCTGATGAATCTTTGCAAATTTTGCATTTCCAATCAGTTTTACAAAGAAAACTGACTTATGATGTCCATCCCTAAAAAACATAATTCTTTCATGCTTTGTAGATATAGTTTGAGCATAAATGAGAAACTATGTGTGCAACTATTAGTAACTTAGAGGAAACAAAATCTTTAAACATATGCTAAAAGAATCTGTTAGAGAGTGGGCAGTCAATAAGAAATATTTCCCAAAGATTTCAAATAAACATAACTTGAACTAATAACAGACCACTGGAAGGTTAAAACAAATGTATCTGTATGTTGATTCTAGAGAGATTTTGACATGATTAACCATGATGGTCTGTGTGAATTCATTTTTTTTTATCCCTTTAGACACAAACACTAATTTGTAATATGCTTCCAGACACTAGAAAATCCCTGGCTTTTAAAAAAGAAAACACACATCTGATTCTACTAGCAATGTGGTCTTAAACTGAAATTTTCAGGTTCCTCAGTTGAGTTAATTTTGTCTCATTACTAAGAGTCCTGGAACAGCTTCATTCTTGATCTGTGCAACACATGGTATAATGCGTATATTTGTTTCATTGGCTTTACTGGATTCGTTCCAGAAATCTATATGCTAAGAAGCATTATTAACAATATCCATCATATGATCATCACATTAATTATATGTATCTGTAGTTCACTTATTATTATAGATATTGGTATAAACTTATTATGACCAGTTAGCTAATATTTCATTTTTTTAGGTTGCATTATTTTTTCTGTACTTTTTTTCTTTTAGTATCATGGCAATAAATAAGAGATTCAGATTCTTTATTCTCACAATCTAATACATCTTTTTAAAAAAATCTCTTACTCAAGACTAATTCTAATTACATTAGACTCAACTAAGTTATTGGTATGGTAATTGAATGTGGTTTGGGGTAAAAGTATCATTTGCCTTACAGAACATACATTTGCATATTAATAACAAAATTTTATTCAGTAAAGATATTTTCTGATTAAATATCTGAGGTTATAACTCACTTAGAGATTATATGATCTCAAATTACGAAAGAAAAATCTGATTTCCAAGAGAATTGGTTTCTGAAATAAACAATTTTCACAAAAGACTAAGAAACATACTAATACATTTGTTCTAGCTCTCTACTGCTCTGTTGCTAGTTCAAGACAAGATTATTTGAAATCTTTGGTAAGCACAATATAATTGTGTCTTTTCTGTTTTATTGGTGATTTTTTTTTAATAGTTGAGTGCTCACTGTCCAACAGATACTACTAGAGTATATGGATAGATCACATTAATACTCATTTAAAATCAAACTGGATATTGCTGGAGAGTCAAAATGATAGGCATGTAATTTTAGATCAGGAAAGGGTCATAAAGATCAGTTGGTCTATTTCTGCTGTTTTACAATCAATCTGGCAGTGTATATAACATGACCTTGGTTCAAATCCTTTCCTGAAACTAATTGTGTCTTTTAATGTAACTGTACCTCAGTTTTTTCTTCTAAGAAATGGTGCTAATACAAATCACAATTATTATTAAATTATTTAGTGAATGTAAAGCATATTAAAACAGTTAAGAAAAACATATATCAGTTTTTATTCCTTTTTATGTAGAAGAAATCTGAGATAAAGTCTTCAAAGACTTGCTAACATCAGATATTATTGCCCATTTCAATGGAATAGTTTTCAATAGAGGCTTCTTTATATTTTAGAGAGTTTATTTCTTCCATACCACTGAAAATGATTAAATGACAACAAAAATTTCCTCTAAATTACTTACAAGCCCACTTGATTTTTAAATGTATCTACCTGGTAGCAGGAAATAATCAGGGAGAAAGAAGCTGTATTCTAAGTCCAACATAAATTTATAGGACAATGTCTCCACATGTCTGTGGAGAGGAATACATGTAATACACATCACTAGAACTTGATCTTTGCTGATTCTACTTTTGTTTAAGTAGTAGCTTCACCTTCACATACAACTACTTTACCATAAAGTACTGGTATGGTCAGTTCTTCCAAACCAATCAAACAAAACTTTCCAAAACTTTACCGGTCTCTTTCCCTCTTTTCCCAAAGAACATAGATACCTACACACACACACACACACACACACACACACACACACACACACACACACACACACACACACACATGCATATACATACACACAATTGTGTATGCACATACACATATATGCATGTATATACATGTCATTCATACATATACATATACACATATATGCATCACATATTTTTTCCTTCCAGAGGTTCACTGGCTAGCTGCTGGTAAAGTGATTAAGCACGTTGTCAAAAATGGCATGCATTTTATTTGTTTTAAATTTCCTAAATTTACCAAGTGTTAAAATTAATTATGTGAAATAAAAGGAAACTGAGGACAAAGTTACTGAGCCATCTCTGATTTAATTTGCAAAGCTATCATTTGCATATCAAATCAAGTCACCTGACTCCTCAGAGGTCAGAGACCAAGAAAGATTTAAACAGCTGATTTAATAAAAATTCCAAATGCTTTATTAAATTTTTGTTTACATCATTCATTTCTGCCAGATTTGGGTTACAATTTCCCCCCGTTTTCTCCCCCCTACCCATCACCCCAGAATAGCAGTCCCGAAGGATATCCCCTCATCCAATCTGCTTTCTCCCATATCTTCTCCCATACCCCCTTTGACTTTTCCATTAGGGAAAGGTGAATCTCTGTGCAACAATGCAAGCACATCTTATCTCCCAGTTACCTGCAAAATTATATTAAGAATAGTATATATATATATATATATATATGTATATATATATATATATATATATATATATATATATATTTGAAACATTTAATTTGAAAACTTCGAATCCCAGATCCATTCCCTTCATCCTTTGTTACCCACTCCCACTGGGAAGATAAGCAATTCAGCACATGTTGTACATATTACCATAGTAGATATATTGTAAAAGACTGACTATGATTCCCTCCCACCCATCCAACCCCCCACCTGGTCCATTCCCTACTTTAATCTTGTGCTACTCCAAAAGTGGGTGCCTCCAACCTCTGCTCCCCCCAGCATGCCCTCCCTTCCATCATCCCCCTTCTAATCCCCTCCACCTACTCTTCTGTAGGGTGAGATATCCCATTTAGTATGTATGTCATTCTCTCCCTGAGCCAAACTCAATGAGAATATGGTTTTGCCTTTTTGCTTTCCTGTTCTTCCCTTCCCCTGTGATTTTTTCCCCTTGCCTCTTATACATGAGATAGTTTACTCCCACCCTCTTCTCTCCCCATCTCCTCTTGCCACATTCCTCTCTCACCTCTTAACTTCACCCCTTAAGTATCGTCCCATCCCACCAAATTCAACCTGTGCCCTCTATCCATGTACGCCTGTAAACACATATACATACATGCATATATGCATTCATATGCCCATATACCCTTCTTCAATTATTTTCATACTGAGAAAGGTTTCATCAGTTGCAGTTATTGTTTTTCCATGTAAATAGTTCAAATTTGATAAGTTCCTTTTGATTTCTTTTCCCTGTTTACCTTCTCAAGTATCTCTTGCTTCTTGTATCTGAATGTCAAATTTTCTATTCAACTCGGTTTTTTTTTTCCTCAAGAATGCTTGAAAGACCACTATTCCACTGAATGACCATATTTTCCCCTGAAACAAGATACTCAGGTTTGCTGGGTAGATAATTTTTGGTTTTAAAACCAGGTCATTTGCCCTTCAGAATATCATATTCCATTCCCTTTGATCCCTCAATGTAGAAGCTGACAGGTCCTGTGCCATTGTGATTGTGTTTCCACAATATTGAAATTGTTTCTTCCTGGCTGCTTATAGTATTTTCTCCTTTATCTTGGAATTCTGGAACCTGGCTATAATATTCCTAGGAGTTTTCTTTTTGGGATTTTTTCCAGGAGGTGGTCTCTGGATTCTTTCAACCTCTATTTTGCCCTCTGGGTCTAAAACATCATGGCAATTTTCCTTGAGAATTTCTTGAAGGATGATTTTTAGGCTCTTTCTTTCATCATGGTTTTCAGATAGTCCAATAATTTTTAAATTATCTCTCCTGCATCTATTTTCCAGGTCAGTGGTTTTTCCCATGAGATATTTCACATTGCCTTTTATTCTTTCAATTGCTTGGATCTGTTTAACAGCACCTTGATTTCTCATAAAGACACTAGCTTTCATTTGCTCCAGTCTAATTCTGAAGAAATCAATCTTCTCACTGAGCTTTTGAGATTCTTTTTCCATCTGGCAAAGTAGGCTTTTTAAGGCATTCTTCTCCTCAATGCTTTTTTGAGCCCCTTTTCCCACTTGAGCTAGTTTATTTTTAAGGTGTTATTTTCCTCAGTCAGGCTGTTGACTCTCATTTCATACTTTAGCTGCATTCTTCTCATGTATCTTCCCAATTTTTCCTCCACTTCTCTTATTGGGTTTTTAAAATCCTTCTTAAGGTCCTCTCTGGTGTGTAACCCACTCATATTTTCATTTTGGGCTTTTGGTGCAGGGGTTCTGACCTAACAGTCCTCCTCCTGTTCCATGCTTCAATCCTCTTTGCCCCCCAAAATAGGAGTCTAATGTTGAATTTTTCCTTTTTATTTTGTTTCCTTTGCCTAGGAATGTTGCCACTTAATTACTTGGCTTTTCGACTTGTTGCCACAGTAGGGCTCTGCCACCAGACAGGGGAGCTACCATCCCAAATGTTGGGGTTTTCTCAACTTCTGGAGATATTGGGCACCCTTCCTGAAGCCCCAATATACTCTGGCAAGCTGGACACACACCCCAAGACCTCCACTCCAGACCACAATCCAGATCCAGGGAGGTTAATGCAACAGCGATTACCTCCCCAAGACTGATCACAGGATCCCCTTACAGTTTGCAGGGCAGGAGCTGAAGCTGCAACTGAAGCTGCAAAATGGCATCTTTGCCGTGTCTCCTCAGCTGCTTCTAGCCCCCTGGGGGAAGAATCTGATGTTCTCCCAAATACTGGTCCCAAAGTCCATAGGGCACTAACCGTTTGTGTTTGAAATTCTGGAAAGGCCACAGCTACTGGTGTTCCGGGGTACCTCCAGCTGGCTGCTAGACTGCCAGCCCTGGGCCTAAAACTTCCAACTCACTCAGCCCTGGTCTCCGCTCCCAGAGTGCTGTGCTATTGGCTCCCAGAACTTTGTGCTGGCCGTTCCTGCCGGGCTGCAGAGCTGTGCTCAGCAGGAGGTTAGTTTCTCTGTGTTGTTCTGGGGTGCTGGACCTCCAGAGGTTGTTCAGAGTCCCTCTTTTACATGATTTTGAAGTAGTGTGGGCTGGAGTGCTATGGAAGTGCTGTTTCTAACCAGAGCTGATTTTTGTTACAGAAAATAAGAATTAAAGAAAAAAAAAACAAAGACTTGTTTTGAACATAAATCAATTGGACAAGACAGGTCATCCGACCAGTTAGCTTCTCCCAGACTTTCTTAAGTTTATGTGAGAGGACCTTTACTTCAGCTGGCACCCTTTGTAATCAGAGAGTGAACTGGGAAAAAGGAATTTGTGTTTGTTAGTTAGTAGTCACTCATTGTCCCTATGTTCCTTAGAAGATTTCATTCCTCAAGTTAGGCTCACTCAAGAGCTTGTCCAATGGGAGCTTGTCCACTAAGATTGGAATGAGGAAGTTAACCTCTGGCTAAACTTTCTCCAGTTGCTAGATAAGGAAATGTACCCAGTAGTCAAACCCCTTTTCTGCTAGAAGAGGAAATTTAGCCTCTTAAAAAAATATAACGTTATGATTATCGTATTCTTCTAAATTGTCTGCTATGAAATGATAAAGTCTTCTAAATCTATCCATTTACTTAATCTATAGGCAACCTACACCTGAGAGACTATTTATGGTAGTCTGGCTTTACTATTAGGGCTAGCTTTTCCTGAAGAAGAGAGTTTAATCCTATAATCAAAGCAATTAATAATAGTTGATTTCCCTGTCACAAGTTGTGTGTGTTGACAGTTGCATGTTCTAAGTAGTATGCTGCCTAGAAGATATTTAAAAATTAAATACAATAAACACATTTGATGTGTTTCTTTATTTCACTGCCCAATGTCCTCCACAAATACAATCCTTTTCATGCCTAACATTGTGTGTATTGTATCAAGTCCCAGAATACTACTGAACATACATAGTCACCTAGAAAGAAGGGAGGTCCATTCTCACATTTCTTAAAGATCAAATTTGGTCATTATAATTATTTAGGGTTTAATATCACTTGTCCTAGTTTTCCTAGGTTTTAGAGATGGAGTCATCGTATTGTTTTCCCATTCAGATACTTTCAGTTGGTATAAGTTAAGTCTTCTTATTTCTTTCTATCCTTTCTTTCCTATTTTTCTCAATATCTAGTAATATTTTATCACATTTACATATGAAAATATTCTGTTTAGACATTAGAATATACCACATATTTTGTTTAGCCCTTCCCTAATCCCTGCACATCTAACCTGTTTCCAATTCTTTGTTGATACAAAAAGTCATGCTATAACTATTTTGGTAAATACTGAATCTTTCTGTCTTTGACTTTATTGAGAAATAATATTAATGAGTGAAATCTCTGAACCAGGTATACCATTAGCCATTTTCTAAGTAAGAATATCAAATTGATTTTCAGAATGGTTAAACAAATTCACAACTTTACTAATAATGTATTATAGTTAGCTTGTTTTCCCATAACCCCTCCAACAGAAGCTCTTCCCATTTTTTGATACCTTTGACAATTTGCTGTATGTAAAATGAAACATAAATTGTTTTTATTTGTATTTATTCCTTCTACTTATTAGCAATTTGGAGCATTGTTTTATATTAGTAATTTGCAATTCTCCTTTTGAGAAATCTTTATTTATATGCTTTGTCCTTACATCCATCAGGGAATACTTGTTGGTCTTATTAATTTGTGTTACCAAACATAATATTTCAACAATATGTAGGAAAACAAGTACTTTTAAAAAGACATTCATGTTTTGGAAACAGATTCTTGGAAATGTTTCCATCATTGAGTGATTTTGTCACTGAAAATGACGTAAATGGGTCACCTACAAAAATTTCCTTCTTTCTAACCTGTTTAAAAATCTTGAAAATGGAAAGTTTCCATGGGTTTTGAACCCATTTGCAAAAAAATAACATAAGATAAAATGACACATCTCTGGATTAGAATGAAAGAACAATGGATTGACATCTGAGGAGATGGAAATTTACTAGTCAAATTTCGACAAAAAGCTTTTGCATAATTGGTGGATGGAACAGAAAAATGAGTATCTTGATTCAGTTAGAACAGGAAATGATGCACTTATTTGATTTTGTTCTACAAAATTTTGGAGGAATCCTTTTCAGTCCTGACTGCCAAAACCAAGTATTGACATAACCTAAACTCAGATGAATGTGAATATATATATATATATATATATATATATATATATATATATATATATATATTTTTTTTTTTTAATACGATTGTCTATATCTTGGGGTTGGTTTTTGTTGATAGTTGTGCATGATCAAAAATGTGGAAACCATTGAATTAAATAGTTCATCTAAATAACAAGAATTAAAACAAAATGTTCTGGAGTTCTTATTAGATTGGCATTTAGCAGGAATCAGTAGTATAATATAGTTGCCAGGAAAGAAAATAAAATCTTAAACTACATTAAGAGGGAGATACATTTCAAGAATAAGGAGGAGGTAAACCCTATTTACTTTGTCCTGATCACATCTGGAGCATTACTTTTAGGTTTTGATGATATATTTTAAGGTAGGCATTTATAGACTGGAGAGCATCTTATGAAAGGGAATTGAAGGGCCTTGGAATGATGAACACTGGTGACTGTCACTATGGAAAGTATTAGCACTTTTCTGTCCTTTCATCACTTTTACAAAAAGAGTGGAATTGAATATTTCTCAAGGATTACCCCTTTTCCCCCTGAAGTAGTGATTTAGGTGGTAGTCTCTTTTTTCAGGGTACTGCTCCCCCCAAATACCTTCCCATCTCTCTGGAGATTTAATTAGCCAACAGCTACCTCAATTTCACCCTAGGGGCAATATGAATATATGTATTTGCTTGCTTTGATATTTTATGAAGTTTATATCGGATGAAAATTCATTAAGGCAGTCTGAAGAATTAGAAAAAATTCTTAGCATTCCAATAGAGTTTGGCTCTCTGTGCTTATTTAAATTTTGTGCATTTTTTGTTAATTTTTTTCTTTTATGTTTGAGATAAAAACTCAAGATATAAGAAACATTTAGATTAAAAAAACAGAGTATGTTTCCATGCATGTTACTAGCTAGGCAAACAGAAGGAAATCTTTAGGGGGAAAAGAGACCTTCTGGACTTTCTGCTAGCCTTCAAAGAGGAGAGAACAGTGAGTGGTTATAACCTATTCAGAGATGCCTACAGGGGCCTGGTGGCCCACTTCTATCTTGCTCTTCTTTTTTTTGTTTTGTTTTGTTTCATTTTTATTTTTGTTTTTGGGTTTTGGTTGCTTTTTGGAGGGTAATTGGAGTTAGTTGACTTTACCAAGGTCAAAAACCTTTTCAGTTTCTCCTTTTGTGACATTCACTTCTACACCATACACACATCTCAATATGACTCTTTTTTTAATATATTGGTTTATTTTGCTTTACTTTTTCCTTCTTTATTATAAAGGATCTATCTCTGGGAGGAGGAAGAGAGAGACATACAATGGGAAATGGAGATAACATTAAAAACAAATAGCCATATTTTTTTTAGGAAGCAGAAAAGAATGGTTTATTATGATCTCCAAAAAGGGCCACCCTCCTGACAAATGGTCAAGGAGGAGAAGCAGTTTACAGAAAGAAATGGTGAAGTTATAAAGCCCTAACACAGAACTCTCCCCCACCCCTCTTCTGACCCTTTTCTTCCATTGGCTAGAAGTCAGGTGCACAATCTAAGTCTGGCAATCTACCTTAAGTACTGGAACAAGGAAACAGTAGACCACCCAATGTACATTTGAGAAATCACTTTTGTCCTTATTTGGGATATCTTATGCTGAGGTGTCACTTAGGAGAGCGGTGGCTCCCTACTGCTCTGAGGTTTTTTTTTTTTATTAATTTGTTTGTTTATTTTTAGTTTATAGGATTCAATTCCATAGTTCCTTGACTTTCAACTTTCCCTCCCCTCCCACCCCCCAACCCCCACGACTGCATATAGTCCAATATAGGATCTGCAAATATTTTCACTTTAGACATGAGTCGGGTTACAAAGGCGTACTGTACTAGATGGAATGAAAAATGGTAAAGAGGAAATAAAACCAAACAATGAAAAGAAAAAAAAATAATGTAGTTTGCTTCCATCAGGATTCAAACTCAGTTCTTTTTAGTTATTTCTCTGGATGTAGGCATCTCTCTCTTTCATGAGTCTTTTGGGATTGACTTATGTCACTGCATTGCTGAGAAGAGTCCAGTCTGTCATAGTTGTTCATAACACATATGTTGTGTCTGTGATTGTATACAAATTTCTCCTGGGTCTACTCTTCTCACTCAGCATCAGTTTGTAAAAGCCTCTCCAGGTAAATATGAAGTCCTTATAGAACAATAGTATACCATTACATGCATATACCACAACTTGTTTAGCCATTCCCCAATTGATGGGCACCCCTCTAATTTCCAACTCTTTGCAACCTCAATATGACTCTTAAAGTACTGACCTGGGTGGGTGCTATATTTACCTTCTGCTCTAGTTTGTTACTCAGATCATATTCTCCCCATTCTTTTCTCTTAGACTGATCCCCCATAAACTGTATCTCACAGAGAACTCCCAGGAATGACTAGTCTGACTTTTGGCTCAAAGACTATGACAGTCTAACTTATTCTCATGGACTGAGGTGGAAATTAATGCCCAACAAAATCATAAATTCTGAAAAGTCAGTATGTTCTCAAACCCCTATTAAAAGGGGATAACTTTAAGGAATTGTGGTTGTTCAACCCGGAGAAGAGAAAATTCAGAAGGGATGTGATCATACTCTTCAAGTATTTGAAGTTCTCTCATGTAGAAAAAGGAAGAAATTTATTCTTTTTGTCATTATTAGGCAGAACCAGAACCAGGCAATAGTTAGAAAGCAACAACTTTTGACTTGATGTTCAGAATAGCTAATGTTAGTGGATTAAGAGGAACACATAGCTAGTAATTGGCTGAGGCCAGATAAGAACTTGCATCTTCTCGTCTTCAGGCCCAGAGCTCTATCACCTGAGCCATCAAGCTGCTCCTACATAATACATACAACATGAATATAAAGTGAATTTAGGTAGTTAAATTCAAGATAGTCCCAAGAACTCCAGCTTTGTTGATCCTGTGGTAAGAATACATCAAAATCATTTCCAAGTGGGACATGTATGCTCAGACATAAAATCATCTCCAATCAAAGCAACTATCTCAGAACAAAAGAAGCAAAAGTGATGCAAAATGGAAACAAATATCCAGGGATTTCTGTCCCCTGCAGTTGCTGCACTTTTCTTAGGGTTTATCTCTTGACTTCTTTGCTCGCCTAAAAATACATGACTGAGGATGAACTATAATTAAGGCCAATTTCCAAAAATCATCATTAAAAAATCTGTCTTTTCCAAATGTGAGGCCTAGTACTCCAGAACTATTCCCAGGATTTATTCTCTTCCTGACCCTAACTAGCTCAGATTCTTTCTCTTCCCTCTTTTCCCAAAATCATTAGAGTTAGCCATATTTAGTTTTTTGTTCTCTGATAACATTACTCTTTTATTTTTTTTTCAAATGCTTTTTTACTTCTGGTTTACATCATTCTTTTCCATCAGCTTTTGAGATACAATTTTCCCCAATTTTTCCCCTATCCACCACCCCAGAAGAGCACTCCCACAGGATATCCCATCAAATAATCTGCTTTCTCCCATACTTTCTTCCAAACCACCTTCAACTTTGCCATTAGGGCAAGGTGAATCTCTGTGCCCCAATGCCTGCACATCTTATCTCCCAATTACGTGCAAAATAGTATTAATAATAATATTTATATATATTTGAAACATTTAATTTTAAAACTTTGAATTTCAGATCCATTCCCTTCCTCCCCTGCCAACCACTTCCACTGGGATGATAAGCAACTCAGTATATGTTTTACATGTATAGCTATACAAAACATTGCCATAGTAGATATATTTTAAAAGACTGACTGCATTTCCCTCCCTCCTTTCCCAACTGCTACCTGGTCCACTCCCTAATTTGATCCTATCCCCTTTCTTTTTTTTTTTAAATAAAATGCTTTATTAACTTCAGTTTTACATCATTCATTTCCCCCAGATTTTGAGTTACAATTTTTCCCCCATTTTTCCCCTAACTGCCCTCCCAGAATAGCAGTCCCACAAGATATCACTTCCTCCAATCTGCTCTAGGTGAATCTCTGTGCCCCAATGCCTGCACATCTTATCTCCCCATTACAAACAAAAGAGTATTAATAATAGTATTTTTATATATTAGAAACATTTAATTTTGAGACCTCGAATTACAGATCCATTCCCTTCCTCCCTTGTCACCCATTCCCTCTGAGAAGATAAGAAATTCAGTATATGTTGTACATGTCTAGCTATGAAAAACTTTACCATAGTAGATATATAGTACAAGGCTGCTTATAATTCCCTCCCACCCACCCCACCCCCCACCTGGTACATTCCCTACTTGATCCTGTCCCTCTTCTATAGTGGGTACTTCCAACCTCCCCTTTCCCCAAGAATGCCCTCCCATTCATCATCCCCCCTCTCATCCCCCTTCCCCCTATTCTGCTGTAGGTTGAGATATCCCATTAATATGTATGTCATTCTCTCTCTGAATGAAATTCAATGAGAATGTGGTTTTGTCTTTTTGTCTTCCTATTCTTCCCCTCCCATGCAGCCACTTCCCCTTGCTTCTTCTACATGAGATAGTTTATCCTACCTTGTCTCTCCCCATCTCCTCTTGCCACTTTCCTCTCTCATCTCATAATTTCACCCCTTGAGTATTCTCCCTTCCCAACAAATTCAACCTATACCCTCTATCCATATATAACTATAAACACATATACACACATTCACATATGTATTCATATGACCATACACCCTTCTTCCATTATTTTCATGCTGAGAAAGGTTTCATCAGTAACAGTTATTGTTTTTCCATGTAGGAATGTAAATAGATCAACTTTGATAAGTTTCTTTTGATTTCTTTTCCCTGATCACCTTCTCAGGCATCTCTTGCTTCCTGTGTCTGGATGTCAAATTTTCTCTCCAACTCTGTTTTTTTTCCTCAAGAATGCTTGAAATTCCTCTATTCCACTGAATGACCATATTCTCCCCTGAAACAAATACTCAGTTTTGCTGGGTAGGTGACCCTTGGGCTCAGTCCAAGCTGTTTTGCCCTCTGGAATATCATATTCCATGCCCTTCTATCCCTCAGTGTAGAAGCTGCCAGGTCCTTTGCTATTCTGATTGTGTTTCCATAATATTGAAATTGTTTCTTCCTGGCTGCTTGTAGTATTTTCTTCTTGATCTGGGGATTCTGGAACCTGGCTATAATATTCCTGGGAGTTTTCTTTTTGGAATCCTATACCCCTCCAAAAGTGGGTGCTTCCAACTTTCCTCCACGCCAGCCTGTCCTCCCTTCCTTCGACCCTCCCCATTCCCCTCCCCCCACTCTCTGTAGGGTGAGATATCCCATTTAGTATGTATGGCATTCTCTTCCTGAGCCAAATTCAGTGAGAAAAAGGTTTTGCCTTTTTGCTTTCCCCTGCAACCATGTTCCCTTGCCTCTTCTACATGAGATAGTTTACCCCATTCTTTCTCTCCCCATCTCCTCTGGCTATATTACTCTCTCACCTTTCAATTTCACCCCTTAAGTATCATCCTTTCCCATTAAATGTAATCTTTGCCCTCTATATATGCATACTCATAAACATATATACACACATTCACATATGTATTCATATGACCATATACCCTTCTTCACCTATTTTCATACTGAGAAAGGTTTCACCAGTTACAGTTATCGTTTTTCCATGAAGGCATGTAAATAGCTCAACTTTGATAAGTTCCTTTTGATTTCTTTTCCATGTTTACCTTCTCAATTATCTCTTGCTTCTTGAGTCTGAATGTCAAATTTTCTATTCTACTCACTTTTTTCCCTCAAGAATGCTTGAAAGACCTCTATCCCACTGAATGACAATATTTTCCCCTGAAACATGATACTCAGTTTTGCTGGACATGTGATTCTTGGTTTTAATCCCAGCTCCTTTGCCCTCCAGAATATCATATTCCATGCCCTTCAATCCCGCAGTGTAAAAGCTGCCAGATTCTGTGCTATCCTGATTGTGTTTCCACAATATTGAAATTGTTTCTTCCTAGATGCTTATAATATTTTCTCCTTGATCTGGGAATTCTGGAACCTGGCTACAATATTCCTAGAAGTTTTCTATTTGGGATCTTTTTCAGGAGGTGATATCTGGATTCTTTCAACCTCTATTTTGCCCTCTGGGTCTAAAACATCAGGTCAATTTTCCTTGAGAATTTCTTGAAGGATGATTTCTAGGTTCTTTCTTTGATCATGGCTTTCAGGTAGTCCAATAATTTTTAAATTATCTCTCCTGGACGTATTTTCCAGGTCAGTGGTTTTAACCATGAGATATTTCATATTACCTTCTATTTTTTCATTTGCTTGGATCTGTTTAACAGCTTCTTGATTTCTCATAAAGTCACAAGCTTCCATTTGCTCAAGTCTAATTCTGAAGGAATGAATCTCCTCAGTGAGCTTTTGAGATTCTTTTTCCATCTGGCAAAGTAGGCTTTTTAAGGCATTCTTCTCCTCATTGCCCTCCCTAGCCTCTTTTGCCATTTAAGTCAGTCTACTTTTTAAGGTGTTATTTTTCTCTGTAAGTTTATTGACTCTCATTTTATACTTTTCTCAATTTTTCCTCCACTTCTCTTATCTGCTTCTTAAGGCCCTCTATGGCCTGTAACCAGCTCATATTTTTGTTTTGGGCTTTTGTTGCAGAATTTCTCACCTCACAGTCTTAGTCCTGTCCCATGCTTTGATCCTCTTTACCCACAAAATAGGAGTCTAATGTTGAATTTTTCTGTTTGTTTCCTTTGCCTAGGCATGTTGCCACTCAATTACTTGGCTTTTGGTCTTGTTGTCACAGTAGGACTCTGCCACCATCCAGGGGAATTTCTGTCCCAAACACTAGGGTTTTCTCAACTGCAGGAGATATTATTTGGGTGCTCTCTCTGAAGCCTCACCATGTTCTGGCAAGCTGGTCACACACCCCAAGACCTCCACCCCAGACCTCTATCCAGACCCAAGAAGGTTAAAGTAAGAGCAATTATCCCCAAGACTGATTGCCTGGTAACCCACCTTCTGCAGTCCAGGAACTGAAGCTGCCATGGGTGTCCTCAGCTGTACTGAATCTTCTCAGGGGCTTCTTGCCCCCAGGGATAGTGGCTGATGTGCTCTCCCAATTAATGAGTCCCAAAGTTCATACTGCAGTAACCTCTCACATTGTCCAATGCATCTATGGTTTAGCAATTCTGGAAATGCCCCAGCTACTGTTGTTCTGAGTTCTTTCCAGCTGGTTGCTGATCAGGCTGCCCTGGGGCTAAAACCTCCTGACTCATGAGTTCCTGGGCTAGGGTCCCAGAGTGCTACACTGGCCACTCCCTGCTGGGCTGCCAGGCTGTCCTCAATGGGGGATTAGCTTATCTGTGTCATTTTGTGGGTTCTGGACCTCCAGAGTTTTTTTCAGAGTCTGCATTTATGTATATTGGAAGTGTCAGGAGCACCACTGAAGTGCTGTTACTACTCTGCCATCTTGGCCCTGCCCCCCACCATTACTCTTTTATGATATTCTCTTGGAAAAGAAATACCTAATCATGATGTCCCAGGTTACAATGGAAACTTCAGCTAGTAGGTTTAAAGATAAGAGTGAGTTGGGACTTGGTGGTGAGTGATGTCTATATCACTTTCTTGACTCTCTAGGGAATTTATAAATTCCTTGGCTCCTTACTTGGGGAGATTGAAATAGTATTTTCCATACATATCGGGGGGGGGAATGAAACAAACAATAAACTTGGATTTTTAGTTTACTTTTCCTCAAAATTAATTAGCCAGAAGTTTTACTTTGAACTTGTTGGGGCTGGCTTCAAAGTGTTTGACTAAACACAACGTCTGGATCTCAGATCCAGGTTGTCTGTAAAGAAAAAAAAATTAAGCATTTAGAACTATCAAAAAGTGCATTTGGTCATCTTAGAGAGTAGTCTGGACTCTCTTGGGAGGGGGAATAAGGAACATAAATAGTCCAAGTTTAGACATAGAACAAACTTCCTTGTTTTAAACAAAATCTTTAAGGGAAAAGTCCCTTTTATCTTACAACTTTTTCTGATTAAAATTTTTTAAAATGAGGCATGTTGATTTACTCCTTTGATTAGAGAGCATGTGTGGCATCTAAGCTAGAGGCTTTTCCATCAAAGAATTTCATGACTTGGCTTAGTGAATATTCTGAGAGACTTAGAATCAAGATGACCTTTTTAGATGCTTACTGTTCAGTCCTGGGGAAGTCAATTAACCTCTCTGAGCCTCAGTATCCTCTTATGTAAAATAACCTACTTCATGGGTTTGTTGTGGAGATCAAATTATAAAATTAATATATATTTTAACTAAACTTAAAGTGTAATAAAATATTGGCTATTACTATATTACTGTATCTACATTATCCTATTATAGGATTATGATGCTTACAGTATTATAGCTCCTTCAGGACTAAAATAAATTAAGATGAGTCATATACAGTAATTCAGTGAGTTCAAAGAAGTTTCCAGGAAAAGAAAAACACCTTATGACATGCTCTCTCCCCTTAGAAAGTATAATGAGATGACTGACAAGCTTCCTACTGATATAATAAACTGAGTGAAGAAATCATTTTTAGTGGAGAGTTCAGAATTGCTCAAGCTGATATTGATGGAACCAAGTTAATTGAGTTCTAATTAGTATTTTAGCAGTCTTCTTCCCCAGCAAGAAAGGTTAGGAATTTTATTGAGTATGTCTCCTCAGCTCTACCTTTCTCTTCTGAATTGACAGAATTTTGGTTATTTAATATGATATCCAGTGGTTTTTCATCATCCACTGAACTACAGAAGTCTCCAACCTTCTGTGGCTGAAGTGGACGGATCAAATATAGGAGAAAGAGGAAGAAACTTGCCTTCAACTCCAGGGAATAGTCTGTTGTCTTCAAATGGGGAGACAATTGGATGATGGAAAAGCACCTGCACCCTTTGTTGTATTAAATTTTCAGCCATTAGCTTTAATAGGTATTTACTATGGTAGTTTAGATAGCACAGAGCATCCTATTCACCAATTATCAAAAAAAAAAAAAGTCTGTGACACATTTTCCCACGAATACAGACACACACACACACATACATACATACATACATACATACATACATACATATATACACATATATATCTGAGCTTGAGAAAAAGAAGCCTCAAGATTAGCACAAACATAGTGAAGAACATAACTCATGGGTCTTCGTTGCTGGCAATTTGATCTCACATGGGTCATAGGATCTAAATAAAATGTAGAGTTGTAAAAGATTTCAGAGGCCATCCAGTCCAAACCTCTCATTTTATGGATGATAAAAATGAGGCCCAGGAAGTTTGTAACTTGTTCTAGATGACACACATAGTGAATATCAGAAGCAAAATTTGAGCTCAGGTCTTCTGATGGTCAAGAAATCTGATGAAGTGGAAAGGGTCCTGGACTAGGAATCAGAAGAAGACTTTAATTCAAGTCTTAGTTCTGGCACTAGTTTCATGATTGGGTGAGTTACTTAATATCTTTGCCTCCCATCTACATGAAGTGGATAATAATGCTTCCACTTCCTGCCTCATGGGGTGAATGTGAAGAAAGCACATTCTAAATCTTGAAATGCTTTAGAAATGGAAGCCATTATCATCGGCATTTTGTTGTGCTTAAAGAGAAAACAGAAGAGGGAAGATGTAGGTTCTTACTTGGATGTATAGGATATTTGTTAATGACGTTGTCATTATTAAAGTACTTTAAGTGTTTATGAGATTAGGTCATGGAAACATTGTAGACATAGACACATGTACACACTTGAAAAGATAAGGTGCTTCATATCAGAAGCTATAGTATAGTGGAAATAGTAATATAGTTAGAAGACTCATTATCCAGTAGTGCCTTTGTAAGAAGAAAAGCTATATTATACATAAAAGGGACTTCATGAATGCTGCACAAAGGGGAGTAAGTATTTCCAGGATTTGTGAGTTACCATTTTTTGACATGTGAGCTCCAAGCTTGTGGGAGAAAATGTTATAGACATTTTTTAGAGGGAGTAGGAGATGCTTTGCTTTCTCCATATAAATACCCATTATGTGTGTGTGTGTGTGTGTGTGTGTGTGTGTGTGTATGGCTATATGTATGCATGCATGCATATGTATATAGTATACACATGTATATAGGTGAAACGTTTTGCTGTATCCAACTCTTTGAGTATATTGTTTCTTTCTTTGCCTAGATCAGATATAATGAGAGATTCAAGAATCAGCAGCCCTGCTCCACTACCTTTTCATTGTTTGGATAAATGTCTACTTTCACACTCTGATTATGTGAGATAATTTCCCTTAAACTTTCTTTCCCTTTACCCTATCTGAATACATCTGAAGTGTATTTTTCTTCTCCTTTTTCCATTCTTTTAAAATGATCAAGCTATAACGGAACCATTCCTAGATCGTTTCTAATTAGACTGCCCTCTATAACACCTGATGATGATAGAGTCTGCAGGTGATGGATCATTTCTCCTTTTGTGAATGTAAGCAGTTATTCTATATTTAGTCCTTCAATGTTTACCTTTTAATGTTTCACTTAAGTACGTGGTTTAAACTTCAAATTTTCTACACAACCATCTCTCTCTCTCTCTCTCTCTCTCTCTCTCTCTCTCTCTCTCTCTCTCTCTCTCTCTCTCTCATCTCTCTCATCTCTCTCTCTATCTCTCTCTCACATCTGTCTCTCTCTTTCATTAGGAATGCTTAGTTCATTTTCATTTTTCCCTCTTCAGGATTATATTCACTTTTGTTGGCAAAGTTTGCTAGGTGAGTTTGTATCCCTTGCCTTTTGGAATATCGTATTCTAATCTCTCAACTCCTTTATGATGGTGGCTACTCTTTCTTATGTAAAATTTATTGGTTCCATGCTATTTAAATTATTTCTTTTTGGCTTCTTGTAGTACTTTTCATTTAACCCAGAAACTAAATTTTGGTTGTAATTTTTCAGGAAACCAGTATGTTTATTGTTGTTGTTGTTTGTTTGTTTGTTTACCATTTCCTCTTTGACTTCCACTTCAAAGAGCTCTAGGCAATTTTATTTGAAGATTTTCTTGAAATATGGTGCCATGTTTCCTTTCTTCAGTCATGATTTTTAGGTAGTCTAGTGAGTCTTACTTTTTCTTCCATTACCCAGGTTAGCACATATTCTTCTATTTTCTCAATCTTTTAACTTTATTTTAATATTTCTTTTTGTGTCATGCAGAAATTGATTTATTTTTGGTCCATTCTAATTTTCAGGGAGTATGTTGCTTAGAAAATGGCTTTGAACCTCTTGTATCAAGCTATTATTTCCATCTCCAATTCTTTCTTTCAAAATGCTCATCATTTCTTTCCCAACATTTTTTCAACTAGCACTATCTTTCTTTGACAAAAAATACTTTTAAACTTTTTTTTTAAATTACTTCATTTCTTCTAAAAATGCTAGTTAAATTTGTGTCAAAGCTGTTCTTCTTTGAGACCTTGTTTCTACATATTTTGGATTCATTCTTTTTTGTTCCTGTCTCTATAATAGGTCTTTAGGGTGGGATTCTTTTTTTGTCTTCTCATTCTCCCTGTGCCAACTTTCTGACTTCAGACTTCAGGTCAAAGAAAGTTTCTGTACATTTTTGGGAGGAAGTACTGGGTTGGTCCTGCTACTGCTTTGTTTAGTGCATTTAATAATATATTATTCCAGGATCTCAGAGAAAGCTCTGTTTCAGGAACTGTTGCACATAGCCCCATTCTAGTTCCCCTAATTCCTTCCCCCTTCCATAAACAAACATCTTCTCTCTCCACAGAAGTAAGCAAACTGCCGGGTTTAGCCCCATCTAGGAAAACCCTTGAGTATGTGAAAATCAAAATATTTACTGACCAGTTGTTGATTTTTTGCCTTCTGTAAGTTCCTGCTTAAGCAACCCCTGACCATTAGGCATGTGGCTATGCTGATGCTTTGCCCTTTTTGGTGGCTATTCAATTTTGGTGTGGCCCCAAGCAGTCTCACAGCACTTTTTAAAGTCCACCATTTTCAATTTACTCTTGGAGGTGTCTTTTGTCATTTTTTTGCATAACATTTGGAGTCCCCAGAAAGTTTTGCAGTGTCCCGTGTCACCATGGAAATCCCCAAATAGCCCTGAGCAGAAGGAGCTCTTGGTCTTGGGAGGCAGGCATCTGCTTGCCCTGATCCCTAGGGAAGCTGGCCCCTGAAGAAATTCCAGGGCCCCAACATTTACGGAGGGAAAGATTGCACCAGCCTCCCAACTGTAATCTGCCCCTGCCCCATTCATCCCTGTGTGGATTTAGGACCTCTTTCAGAGGTGAGTATAGTTATGTTTTCTGATTCTGTGGGGATCTGGTAGCCAGACACAGCCTAAGTGTATTCTACATATCAGTCCCCCATGGCACCCCGAGATGTTGGGTCTTTGCCTGTACCTGGTTCTGGTCTGGTCTGTTAGTCTCTGTCTGTCTATGCATTCTATCCACTTTGAACCTGCAAGGTTTGTTTCAAGCTCATTCGCTTAAACCTTCCCTGCTTTTATTCTGTAAAGCAGGTCTGCCAGTGGCTATAAAATGAGTACCTTCAAGGAAGTTTTTTTTTTCTGATTTCCACTGGGAAGACATTTTTGTCTATGAGGCTATGCTGTTTGTCTGTATTTTTGTCCTATAACATGGGAGGTTCAGTCAGCACATCAAAAACTCTCCTGGTCTGTATACTAAGCCATTTCAAGGAAGCCTATCAGGACAGGGCAGATTGTGGGGTCCCCTTGAAGAAGAGCAAACTCATTTTTTCTTTCATAAATGAGTGACC
Source organism: Gymnobelideus leadbeateri (assembly GCA_011680675.1). Classification (NCBI taxonomy): domain Eukaryota; kingdom Metazoa; phylum Chordata; class Mammalia; order Diprotodontia; family Petauridae; genus Gymnobelideus; species Gymnobelideus leadbeateri. The sequence continues at coordinate 117,029 of WOXC01009075.1, forward strand.
CACATTTGGGATCGGCTGGTCCCTGCAGGGAAGTTTCAACAAACAAATTATCCAATTAGTGTGGTGAGTGGTCACAGGAAGTTCAAGGCATTCAGATAAGTTGCCTTATATTAATGTCTGTCTAGACCTTGTCACCCATTCCCCTCTCTGGCTTAGGAACTGTTCCTTTCAAAGAGGTATCTGTGTCCTCATGGCCCAGCCACTTGAAGACACTCCTAAAAAACTTCCTGCAAAGTACTGTAGGACCATAGTGAGGAGCATAATCTCCCACCACCTTATAACACTGGATCCCCTCCTACCTACTCTTCTGCTGACTCCACAGGGCTTCCAACCTCCCTGAGCCCCTGTTCTCCTCCCCCACACCTGGACTGAGGCAAGCTATCTGCACCCAGAAGAGTCCTCTTCCACTTCAGCCTTAGGAAACCCCTTAACCCAGAGGGAAGCCCCTTTCTAGTGTATGTCCCCTTCTCTGCTTTAGATATTTACAACTGAAAAACACAAAATCCCTTTCTCAGAAAAACCACAGGCTCTTATTAACCTCCTTGAGTCCATCTTCCACACATATCATCCCACATGGGAGGACTGCCAACAGCTCCTAATGACTCTATTTACCACTGAAGAATGAGAAAATATTAAACAGGTGGCGAGAAAAACCATGTTGAGACCTGGGGGTGAATCATTGGAAGAAAGGTGGGACAAGTTCCAGTGAGTGTTCCCCCCTTCCCAGCCCACCTGGGACCCTAATACCTCTAGGGGCTATGAAGCATTAGACCCCTACCACTGATACCTTCTCGAGGGCCTAAAAGCGGGGGCTCCAAAATCAATTAATCTGACTAAGGTTTCCAAAGTCAAACAAGGGCCCCAAAAATCCCTCAGGGATTTTCTGGAGGGCCTGTATAAGGCCTACAGAACTTATACCCCTATTGACCCCGGGGCCTCTGAGAATGCCTGAGCCTTAAACATTGCTTTTGTTTCCCATTCCACCCCTGGCATTTGAAAGAAACTTCAGAAACAGGGGGGGCTTTGAAGACATGGTTATATCCCAGCTGGTAAAGATTGCCTAAAAGTTTTATGACAACAGGGACAGCTCCTCTTATAAAGCCGACAAGTAGCTTGCCCGGATCCTTGTGGCTGTACTTCAGACTCCCAAACAGGGTGCCCAAGTGGGGACTGTACCACACAGTACCTGCCCCCCTCTTGTGAATGACCAGTGCCCCTACTGTAAAGAGTTAGGCCACTGGAAAAATGAATGCCCAGGCAAAAAGCCTCAGAGCCAACACTGCCCCATTCCAGAGGTTCTAGCATTCACTGATTGATGAGTCCTGGGTATCTTCTCCCTAGACCCCCATGAGCCCCAGGTCCATTTAAAAATCGGGGGTGGAGCTGTTGACTTCCTGGTTAACATGGGTGCTGCCCATTCTATCCTGACTCAACCCCTTGGCCCCCTCTCTTCCAGGACCTCACCTGTCCAAGGGGTCACTGGGGAGACTTTATCCTGCCCATGGACCTCAGATAGGGTAGTTATTTGGAAGGCACCATTACCCACTCCTTCATAGTTATGCCTGACTGCCCTTACCTCTCCTGGGCCAGGACCTGTTACAAGTGATTCAAGCTACTGTTTCCTTCAGTCCTGGCCCCTCTGCCTCTCTGACAGTTTCTACTCCACACACCCTTTGAAGCCTCCTTTAATCCCACCCTGGTGTGTGGGCAGAGACCAATCACCTGGCCTGGCCTCTCATCATCCTCCTGTGGTCCTGCAGCTCCTTTCCACCACCTCACCTGTCTCCATCCTCCATGTCCATTGAGGCTCATCGAGGCATTGAGGTTCACATTTCTGGCTGTGGAGGGCAGGGATTCTAGTGCCCTGCCAAACCACGTGGAACTCTCCCCTTTTACCTGTCTGAAAACCTGGCACTTCTGACTTTAGGCCCATTCAGCATCTGTGGGAGTGGACAAGCAGGTAGAGACCATTCAACCAACTGTTCCAAATCCCTACTCTCCTCAGCCTCCTTCCGCCTTCACATTGTGTCTACACTGTCTTGGATCTCAAAGATGCTTTCTTCACTTTTCCCCTAGCCCCGGCTAGTCAACCCCTTTTTGCTTTCACCTGTACAGACACCAAGGGTGGGTACTCTAGCCAGTTAACCTGGACACATCTGCTCCAGGGCTTCAAGAACTCCTCTCTACTCTCTTCGATGAGTTCCTTCATAAGGACCTTATCCCTTTTTGAGAGTCCCACCCCTCCTGCTCTCTAATTCAGTATGTTCATGACCACCTACTGAAAGTGCTTGCTTGTCTGTCATCTCCAACTTTCTTTCTCTCTTTCAGTCTTTGGGTTACCAAGTTTTCTCTAAGAAAGCTCAAATATGTTTATCTCAGGTCATCTATCTTGGCTACATTCCCTCAAGGAGCACTCCGACATTTTCCCCTTCCCATATCCAAGCTATCCTAGACTTACACGTCCCAAAGACTAAGAAATAGGTTTGCGAATTTTGGGTTAGTGCCGGCTCTGGATTTTGGGTTTTGCTGAAATTGCGAAACCTCTTTATTGTGCTACTGCTGGAACGAGACCCCTTTCTTGGTCCTCCCCAGAACAAGTCTGACTTTTTCTAAAACCTCTGCTCTTAACCCTGCCACTCTGCTCCCTGACCCTGTACCTAGCCTGTCCTCCCCCACTGTCCACGACTGCCTTCAGGTTATTGACCAGGACCAGGCTGTGAGACCTGATCTCTCTGACACACCCCTGCAGAACCATGACCTGATACTCTTCACTGATAGCAGTTGTTTAGTGGATGCAGGGATATGCAGGGCTGCTGCAGAGTTAGTGTCTTTCCTATGCCTCGAAGTCCTGTGGTCCTCCCCCCTCCCTCCCAGATACTTCGCCCAACTTGCCAAGCTCTTTGATCTTACCCATGCCCTCTGCTTCCCAGAGGGGAAGTCAGCTAACTACACCAATATATGACATGCCTTTGCCACTGCCCAGGTCCAAGCTGCTATCTACCATGAACGTGGCCTCCTGACTGCAGCTGGCAAGGCTATTAAGAACCAGGCTGAAATCCTATCTCTTCTGGACTCTGTTTGGCTCCCTTCCCACCTCTCCATCATTAATCATCCGGCTCATCAAGTGGGCGACACCCTGGAGTCAGTTGGTAAGTAGGCAGGAGATCTTGCAGCCTGTTAGGTTGCTGTCTCATCCCTTTCTCTAACTGTCTGTTCCTTTGTGGAGATGCCCACCCATCCCCTCTCCCCCTCTTACTCTGAGTTGGAGGATTCTTTTGCTCGTAAATCAAAAGGGGAAAAGGAGGAGTCAGGTTGATGGCTCCTTCCGGGGGACTGCCTCCTAGTCCCTGAATCCCTGGGGAGGGAATGGATACGGCTCCTTCACTAGACTACTCTCCTGGGGGAAAAGAAACTCGGTCTCCTCTATAGGGAAATGTACCATATTCCGCATCTAAATGAGCACCTGTCTAATATTGTGAGCCGCTAGGAGATTTGTACATGGGTGAATACGAAACAGGGAAAAACAGGACCAGTGGGGTCCCGAGTAAGAGGATTACAGGTAAGGGGAACGCTTGGAGGTCAATTTCACTGAGGTAAAAACACTTGCTCAGGGTTTCAAATACCTCCTACTATTAATGGATACATTCTCTGGGTGGGTAGAAGCATTCCCTGTGAAAAATGAAACAGCCCTAATGGTAGCAAAAAAAAACTCCCTAATGAAATTGCCCCTCAGTTTGGCCTCCCCATAGGAATGGGGTCAGATAACAGATCAGCCAAAATATCACAAGCAAAAGCAAAAGCTTTAGGGATTACTTGGAAACTATACTGTGCATATCGGCCTCAGAGCTCCAGGCAGGGGTAAAGGGTGAACAGGACTCTGAAGGAGTTTCTCACCAAGCTTGTCCTGGAAACCCAGGAGTCCTGAGTCACCCTTCTGCCACCGGCCTTGCTCAGAAGCAGGTGCACTCCCAATAAATTAGGAGTGACCCCATTTGAAATTATATTTGGTAGACCACCACCCATTCTTCCCCTAATCTGGGAAGACCTAAACACTGAAATCACTAACTCTTCCCTCATCAAGTTTCTATAGGGCCTGCAGGAGACCTAGAAAAAACTCCTCCCCTCAGTCTGTGCCATCCTCTTGGTCCCAAGCTCAGCCTCAGCACACCTGTTTCAACCTGGAGATTCTTTAATTCACCACTATGGGTCTGGAGCAGAGGTGGAAGGGGCAACACATCGTGATCCTTACTACACCCACTGCTGTCAAAGTGGACTCTATTCCCACGTGGCTCCAATATACCAGAGTGAAGCCTGCTGTCACCTCAGAATGGAAAGCAGAAGTCCAGGAGGACCCCTTAAAGCTAAGACTTATTCAACCCTCTTCTTGATCCTTCTTTTACCTCCTTGAATGGTCCCCCATGATCCCCATGCCCACAAACCAAGCTATACTGGGGTGGTGACCACAGGAAACAGACAATCCTGGACTTTGCAGAACCTTGAATACAAACGTCTCCCCCTCAAATCCCTTTTCCCCAAAACTGGACTATCACCAGCAGATGCAGGCTATCTGTTCTTTTCAGATAATGGATGCCCATAAGCCTGCGCTTGAGTCACAGCTTGCCACCTCCTGTCTTCTAACGCCAGTGCCTCCCTGTGCTACTGGGCAGGGAGTAGTGGGGGATCGCACCAAATCCTTGCCCCATCGGTCCCATAGAGGACTTAGCCATTCCTGCCCCAATAGGGAACCTAGATGTCCATACCACAATACAACTATCACCACACTGGCCTTGGTCAAACCACATGCTCCCCCATCTTCGAAGATTCAGGAATCTCATAATTATAAGGTCCCCTTACCCTCCTGTCAGCTGTTCATAAAAAACTTAACAGCTCTAGCCACACATTGGGCAAAAATTGTTGGATCTGTGTTGAACCCCAGCCTCCCTACTATGTAGGGGTGGCATTTAATGCCTTAGTCACCCCTAATTCCAACACAGATAATTGTGAGTGTGACCACACAAGGCTCACTGTTGGGGATGTACAAGGAACTGGCCTCTGCATCTTATCATCCAGAACTCCTTTATCCAGCTCTCAGTATAGCTCAATTTGTGGACAAACCCACGAGAATCAGGCCACCAGCTTAGATTACTTCCCTGCCCCTCCAGGAGCCTGGTGGGCATGCCACAACATACCCAGTGCATCTCTGCTACAGTGTTCCTCAGGCAACAATACTCTGAAGGCCCCTTGTGCATCCTAGTGGTTGCAGTTCCCAGGGGCTCTTTCCTCCCAGGTGAAAAAGGTTGGTGCTACTTTTCCCCTGAAGAGCAACCAAAGCTACTGCCACTCATCCCCATTTTAGTGGGCTTGGGGCTAGTGGGTTCCACCACGGCCAGGGAGAGAGCCTTAGTTAAGGGGGAAGCCAACCATTAGGCCTTGAGAGAACAGGTAAATATCGACCTCTCCCACATAGAGCAGTCCATCTCAGTCCTGGAAAAACAAGTGGACTCCTTGGCAGAGGTGCTTCTCCAGAACCACAGAGGCCTTGACCTTCTTTTTCTTAAACAAGGTGGCCTGTGTGCAGTCCTTGGTGAGGTCTGTTGCTTCTATGCCAACAACTCTGGAGTGGTGTGGCGGAGTCTGAGGTTGGTATGCCAGAATATCGCAAATACACAGAGGGAGCTGGAAAAGTCTGAGAACTGGTATCAGTCCCTATTCCAAATGTCCCCTTGGCTAACCACCCTGGTGTCAGCCTTGGTTGGGCCCTTCCTCCTCCTGACTATAGCCATGATTGTACGAGCCTGCCTCATTAATCCTTTTCTATAATTTGTTAAGTCCCATATTAACTCTGCTAAATTGCTAATTGTTAGGGATCCATGCTACCAGCCCTTTGGAACAGAGCTGCCTGACTTGTATGATGTGGCCCCAGCTGTGTCAAGGGTTTGACATACTCACATAAGAAGTGGGGGATGTTGTGCATGGCCCCAATCTGCCTCCCCTGATTCCTTCCCCCTCCCCTAACCAGCCATATTTTCTCTCCTTCACAGAATTAAGCAAACTGCCAGATTTAATCCCGCCTAGGAAAACCCAAATGCACGAAAATCAAAATATGTACTGACCAATTGTTGATTTTGGTTTCTGTAATTTCCTGCTTATGCAATACCTGACCTTTAGGCATGTGGGTTGCCATTATATGTTGATGCTTTGCCCTTGTCAGCTGCTGTTCAATTTGGGCCTGGCTCGGAGCAGTCCCACAGCACTATTAAAAGTCCACCACTTTCAATTTACCCTTGGGGGTCTCTTTTTTTGGCATAACAGCTTTCAATGCTTCCATAGTGATCTGATGCCAAGTAAAGCCTAATTACTAAAAGATTTGTCTGAGCTCCCCAAGTTCCTGATCTCAGTTTATCTTTTTTTTTTTTTTTTTGCTTTTTTTTTTGGAGGGCAATTGGGGTTAAGTGACTTCCCCAAGGTCACACAGCTAGGTTTTTTGGTGTTAAGTGTCCAAGGCTGGATTTGAACTCAGGTCCTCCTGACTCCAGGGCCGGTGCTCTATTCACTGTGCCATCTAGCCACCCCATAATATTGAAATTAGGCCAATTCTTAGCTCTTCAATAGTCTCTTAAGTGTTCAAGTAAGAGTAAATTGGCACATTTCATTGTTGTCTTATGATTTTTTCTGATCTCAGTTTAGATATGAGCAATAGTATTTTGCTGCTGGTCTCAACCACTCTCAGATAGCTGAGAGGCTTTGCTAGTTCAGAATTATGGAACTGTAGACTCCTTTTTGGTCCAGTAGCTCTGCCTTGATTATTCCTCTGTAGGCTTCAAAATGAGTTAAAATCTGGACAAGAGACTACTCTGCTCCCAGTGTTTAAGCCACAGTGATAATGCTTGCATATGAACTTGTTTCTTCTCAGTACGTTGCCCAGTATTTGCTATAGCTCCCTATGGCAGAAGCCACCCTGAGGCACAGGACTTACCTTCGGTTTGCATGGATCTGTGATGCAGACATAAGCAAGGGGACAGTGAAGCTGAAAGCACCTGTTTCCATTGCTTATCGTGTGTGTGTGTGTGTGTGTGTGTGTGTGTGTGTGTGTGTGTGTGTGTATGAATGCATGCATATGTATATGTGTGTGCATGCCCTGGTGGGTCTAGGATTTCCTCCTGGTGCACAGCCATTCCCTTTCACTCAGATGCTCTACAGGGCATGAATGCTTTTGACCAGACCCCTTATCAATATTCACATATGTCTCTGTCTTTCTAAGCCAACCTGAGCCAGAAAAATCCTTGTGACTTTTTTCCCCTTGTATTCCCCCATTAAGATTTAGTCTGGTCTATTTTTAAAGTCTCTTTTGAGAAATTTTGTTGAAGAGGGTTCCATTGTTCTACTTCTTGCTACTTTGCCATCTTGGCTCCACCATAAATGCCCATTTCTAAATTTAATTAAATCTGACTGAAAAAAATAACATAAATGATATTGATGGAGAGGGACTACACTGGTCAGGGAGGACTATGACCTATATAGCATTGGAAAATGCCATATAACCCCACAGAGCTATTTCTAGTTGTAGTTAAGATCAGGGCACCTAACTTGCCAATGTGAGTGCAAGTTGGGAGAGTAGCCTCAGAGTATGCCCTACACCAATAGATGGAGAGCAAAAATAAGTAAATGAAAGAAGGTAAAGGGTCATTTGGAAGGAAGGGTAATGATAGTTTGGGTGTTAAAAAGGCTTCATGTTCAAGATTATCCTTGAGCTTTGTCTGGAAGAAAGAAAGGAATTTTATGAGGCAAGAGTTGAAGAGGAATTAATTCCAGAAATGGCAACTGGTCAGTATAAACACAGAGCAAGGGAATATGTTGGGCTCTATATAAGCAATAGACAGAATGCCCTTTTGGATGGACCTCAGTGTGTTGGGAGAGGGAGAAATATATAATGTGGCTAGGAGAAATAGGTTCAGGGAATGATTGTAAAGGATTTGTAAAGGCTAAACAGATTTTATATTTTATCCAAAAGGCAATAGAGAATCACTGGAGTTTATTGAGTAGTTGAATGACAAATTCTGATCTATACTTAAGAAAAATCACTTTGACAACTACGTTAAGGATGGGCTAGAGCAGACAGAGACTTTTGGCAAGGAGATCAATCCACAAGCTATTTCAATAACCTCTTTGAGAGCTGAAGAGACTTGATTTTAGGTGGTGTAGATCATAGATTTCCACCTATGCCTATTCTCATGTAAGTCTGTAGCCTCCTCTAAAGAAGTAAGTGTGTATACACACAAATATCTATAGATGCCTATATGTGTGTGTGTGTGTGTGTGTGTGTGTGTATATATATACTTGAACTGCCTATCTCTCATCTGTCTTTCTCATTAAGTGACTAGACCTCCTTCTTATATGGTCAGATAACATGATAACTTTTCAGCAACCTAATGTAGTAGGCATTTAATAATGTTTGTTGACTTAATGACTAAAAGTAAGGAGCTTAACTGGCTGACCTACCTTGCCAGAAGAGTTGAAATTGCTTTTGTTTGGACAGAGTTGGGATAAAATTCAAAAAGTCTACTCAGCAGTCCTAAAAACTGCTTCATATTTCAAGATTTGAGTCTCAATCTTCCCATGTACCAGCAGTTATTGTTTTCAGCTTAAGTTTCTGTTGATTTGGGCCCATGAGAGCTTTTTGTATTTATATGCATTTCTTTTGCATGGGAGAACAAAATACTTGTCATGTACCTAATTAAAATTTCACTTTGAATACTTTCCTATTCTAGACTTTTGGGGATAACCTTGACTTGTCTTTAACCTAAGTTTGAAGTAAAGCTTTCCTGGAGGTGCCAGGAATGGTTCAGATAATGAAAATATGAGCCTGACATTCTTTTTGGTGTGAGTCCATGAATTAGTGAGTGGAGTGATGGTGTACCTAGGTAATACAAATACCTTCCAATTAGATTCAAATTAGAAATATTTTAAGAACTCTGGGTGAGAGATAGCATGTCAGACGTCTAGTATAGGTGTTTGGTCACATAACACCTGATTTCAAATCCTAAAAAATTATACATGGCTACTTTGTGACCCTGGACAAGTCACTCAGCCTCTTAGAATACCAGGTGAGTTATATAAGCAAGAGATATCACACTCGTGCCCTATAAAACTCTAGGAGTATCCCCAATGGACTAAAATATAATCAGGGAATGTGTAATGATATAAATTAAAATATAATGCAACATAGATAATGTTAATTTATGATTTTCTAAGTTAATATACCACCCTGTGGGGAATCTGTTTCTGTGTGAATTTGACATCATGGATAATTAACTAAACATAGATAAGTTATGAGTTTGTATCAGTGGATGATTCCAAGGAGGGTTATCACTACAGTGACAAAATTAAAGGATCCATTTCGATTTGTAATGGAACCCAGACATCAATATCCAAACTGTTCTTTAGATAAAGAAACTGAGATCCAAATGTTTTATATGGTTTACCCAGGTAATGTAACTACTAAATACTTAAGGTAGGGTTAGAACTCAGATCATCCTAATTCCAATCCTAATCTTCTATATACTCCTTTATGGTTTGGAATACTACCTAACCGCTCACTTTACAAATATATATGCATGTATGCACACATATGTATATGTACACACATGTAAGTATATGTGTATATGTGTGTATACAGTCCCACAGCTAATTTATGCATACTGTACCAGTAACATCTTATAATCTGCATGAAGTCTACAAGGAGTTTTGCATTTTATAGGATTTTTTTTTAATTTTGTTATTGAAGATTCTCATTATTTTGTCCAGCTGTTTCAGCCTCTGCTTTCCAATTATGCAGTTTCCGTTGATGAATTCATTCTCATCTTTTCTGATGAAGATCATAATACTATAGTATTTTCCTACTAAATCATGGTTCTTGTATTTTTCTTGTGTATTGTACCTTGTGATTTGATTTTAATTCAAGCTTTAGTTTTTCTCCCAAGTATATTCATTATAATTAGTTTTTCTGCTCATTTGTTGTGGAAAAATTTGGATCTATGGTAAAGCTTACTTATCAATGTTCACACCTGGTCATCAATATACAATTGTTCAGTATATGATCTTTCTTATTATTACTTTGGATATAATAAGCACCATATTCAAAAGGAATTTAAATATGCTTAAAGGAAAAGAAAATATTAAAATTATGTATTATGCCAATATTATTTCTAGGAATTACATCTTTGTGGGATGGGCTCAGAAGGAATTGAGATAGGATATGTTGGGTAGCAGTTTCTAATATGCTCAGCATTTTGATAAATGATATGACATTGCCCTCAGTGTTGGAAGATGATATTATCAGTAGGGTGTTGCTTTTGATTTGTTTTTCTAAGACTGATGGTGCATTTGATGTGCTCCATCTATATTCTTTTGCCCTTTCCACTTAATGATATATGCATATGAGATGCTGAGTTGGGGTCAGAGAGGTAGTCTGTGCTTGGAGCGTAGAGGTTAGGGTCAGGGTCAAGCTTACAAGCTTGGTCTCATTAGCATTATGCCCTTTCCAGCTGTGCTAACCAAATATGGTTTTGAAAAATAAAAATTAAAAAGCATAAGATTGTTGCAGTTAGTTGCTTCCTTCAGGGGAGCCATCCAGGAACAAAGACTTCTCTCACCACTCTTCTTATTTCCCTGGACTATCATATGAACAGGTTATCATGGATAACCTGATTCCTCATCCAAAGCTGATGCTTTTTTCTAGTGGGGGACTTATGGGGAGGGATGATATTTCATACAAAAAAGAGAAAACAGTCTGCTTCATTCTGCATTTGGATTCTATAATTCTTTCTCTGGATGTGGATAATATTTTCCATCATGAGTCTTTTGGAGCGGTCTTAGATCAAGTCTGTCTCCTAATGAGAGGGATTAGGTTCCATCTTTTGATACTCTTCAGCTTATTATAACCCCCCCGCCCAAGATTCCTATGGAAAAATTGTATAAGGCTTTGATTTTAGCTTCATATGTAGGGTGTTCAGAAAGGGGAAAATAGAAAGGTCCCAAGAGAAATGCTTAACATAGAAAGCCATAACAAAGAGACTTAAAGTAGGATTCAGTTACTTCTCTCGCATTGTTGTAGAGTCCTGCACAGGGATATTCATGGTACTTCTCCCCCCAAACAGTGGGGCAAGTTCAATACCAAAGAAAGAGGCCAGGAGCTCTGGTATGATTATAAGAGAAATTTAATGATCATAATGAGTTACTTACAAAGAGACAGAATGATGGATCCCTGCCATGAGTTGACAATCTTCAGTCTGCTTCGATGGCCAGATGATTCAGTGGATCGCCACAAAGACATCTCCCCTCCCCCAAGCCCCATGGTGATCATAAAAATCACACAAAGGGAGGAGGAACAAGAGATTTTCATTACATTTATCATTGAGGTTTAGCTAATGTTTTGATTTACTGCTTGGTAATGGGCTTAAGTAGAGAATCCTGGGCATTGAGGCCAGTGTTTTGGGAATATGTGCAGACATACAATGTCATAGACTGGTCACTGTATCCTAGTTATGACTTTCACTATAAGGCGTTCATCAATAAGGACCCCAAAGTTGTACTCTCCTAAGAAGTCAATACTTAAAAGACCTTAGCATATAAACTAATTTGCATGATAACCAAATAGGTATTTTATCTGACCTCTGCATTGTCAGTTATTGAAGCCAAGATAAACCAGAGATTGGTCATCTTTGTCAATGCAGAAACTTCCCCCTGCTAATATTGAGCTTGATCTAATGGACCCAGGAATTCTGGCCCACTCAAATTCATAAGATGCACCCAAAGACAAGACACATCTTTCTTGCAATTGATATTTGATCAACTACTAAAGAAACAAAACACAAAGTTGAAAAGGCCTTTATGAGCCTAGGCTCAAGTTTACCTAGTTGAGTTCCCTTGCTATAACTGTCATATTGCTATTATATCAGGTTGGGTAATGGTACCATTCCCATTGCCACCATTCCAGGTAGAGGCAAGAGGGGTATTCACATGCTTCTTATGTAGGAGGAGAAACAAGAAGATTGACTGGAGGAATGTCAGTTATTTTGAAGATTAACTGAGTTATCCTCTCAGTGGTTAGTATGGAAATCACTTCATTATGTCAAAGTGAAAGAATACTTCAATAATAAATGACACAGACAATGTAAGCAGACAACAGTCTTGTTATGTCCCAAGCTTGCAAGGTCAGAGTTTCATATTCTCCTTTCCAATCCTCTGTGGGACATGGACAGGGGCACTTGGACAGTGATCATGCCCTCCCTCCCTCCATACACATATGCAAGTATATATACACTTTCTCCACCAGTCCCAGTCCTATGAAAAAAGGAGCAAACTAAGAAAAAGCACTAAGTTCAAGTAAAGACACAAAGAGTAAAGAAAGAATAAGTTTAACTATACACTGAAGTCTTACAGTATAAATAAGTGCATAGCAAGTAAGATATCACAAACTGTGGGATAAGTTGAGTAAGTGACAAAATAACATTGAAAAGGCCTCCAACTCTTTATTCCTCTCTTCATTCCTGATGTGTTTGGATTTTTTAAGAAGTGTTCCTTTTTTTTAACAAATGCTTTATTAACTTCTGGTTTACATCATTCATTTCCACATGATTTTGAGTTACAGTTTTTCACCATTTTCCCCTACCCACCACCCCAGAATAGCCATCCCACAGGATATCCCATCAAACAATCTGCTCTCTCCCATATCTTCTTCCATACCCCCTTTGACTTTGCCATTAGGGCAAGGTGAATCTCTGTGCCCCAATGCCTGCACATCTTATCTCCCAATTACATGCAAAATAGTATTAATAATAGTATTTATATATATTTGAAACATTTAATTTTAAAACTCCGAATTCCAGATCCATTCCCATCCTCCCTTGTCACGCACTCCCTCTGGGAAGATAAGCAGTTCAGTATGTGTTGTACATGTATAGATATGCAAAACCTTACCATAGTAGATATATTGTAAAAGGCTGACTATATTTCCCTCCCACACATCCCACCCCCACCTGGTCTATTCCTACTATGATCCTGTCCCTCTTTGAAAGTGGGTACCTCCAACCTCCCCTCCCCCCAGAATGCCCTCCCATCCATCATCCCCTTCTTCAATTATTTTCATACTGAGAAAGGTTTCATCAATCACAGTTATTGTTTTTCCATGTAGGAATGTAAATAGTTTAACTTTGATAAGTTCCCTCTCATTTCTTTTCCCTGATTACCTTCTCAAGCATCTCTTGCTTCTTGTTTCTGGATGTCAAATTTTCTATTCAACTCTGGTTTTTACCTCAAGAATGCTTTAGAGTCCTCTATTCCACTGAATGACCATATTTTCCCCTGAAACAAGATGCTCAGTTTTGCTGGGTATGTGATTCTTGGTTTTAATCCCAGCTCTTTTGCCCTGTGGAATATCATATTCCATGCCCTTCCCTGCTAAACTCCTTGAGGAGGGAAAATAGAACAAGTACCTTTACTTCTTCTCTTCCTTTCTCAACTTTCTGTTGTCTGACTTGCAACCTTAATGTTCAACTCTTATGCCAATTACTCTCTCCCATTATCAATGATCTCCTACTTGCTAAATCTCTAGGCTTTTTTCCTCAGTCCTCATCTTTCCTGACTTCTCTGTAGCCATTGACAGTGTCAAGCACACACTACCTCTTGAGACTATTATTCTTTATAGATTTTCCTCCATCTGCTCTCTTTTAGTTCTTCTCCAACAAGCTCACCTGCTCATTACTAGTCTCCTTTATACTATCTTCATGCAGACTACTTCTTCTTTCAATGAGTATCCCCAAAGGCTCTGACCTGGACCCTCTTTTTTTAGCCTCCACGTTATTTTGTTTAATGATATTATCAGCTCCCATGGATTCACTTCTTATCTCTATGTTTATTATTCCAATGTCTATTTGTATAGTCCTAACTTCTCTCCTGACCTCTGTTCTTTCATTTCTAAATGCCTATTAGATCTCAAACTGGTTTTCCAAATATTTCTGAAACTGCCCTCATCATTTTCATTCTCCCAAAGTTTCCTTTTTTTCTAACATCTCTATCATTACTGAGGGTACCATAATCTTTCTAGTCACACAGACTAGGTGTAATTATTGAATACTTACACTCTCTCACCTCCAGCATTCATTTTTTTTTTATCCAAGGCCAATTGATTTAATGTCTCTCACACAAACTCCATTCTTTCCTCTGCCATTGCTGCTGTCATGGTGTAAGCCCTCATTATCTCCTGCCTGAACTATTGGTATAGCCTTCTGATTGGTATCCTTACTTCAGTATTCCCTCCCCTTCCACCCCTTGGCATTCTAATTCATCCTCTACTAAGTTGTTAATTTGCTTTTCTTAAAGAATAGACCTGACATTAATGAGCTGAATGTAATTCAGTTGGGAATTATTGAACAGAGTCAGAATTTCCAGGATCTTAAGGACTTCCTTATTTCCAGTTTTCCTTGGGGTTATTGCGTATTTACTATCTATGCAGGTGGGATCCACAAAAGATCAGTCAGGTATATATTACAGAAAGTTGGCCTGTTTGGTTAAAGTACATCAAAGGTCAATATATACTTGTTCATTTATGTCCAACTCTTCATGACCTCATTTGGGGTTTCCTTGGTAAAGTTACTGAAGTGGTTTTCAATTTCTTTCTTCATTTTACAGATAAGGAAACTGAGACAAGTGACTTGCCCAGGGTTATGCAGCTAGCAAGTATCTAAGGATGGATTTGAACTCAGGTCTTCCTGATTCTCCAGACCAAGTGCTCTATCTACTACATGACCTAGCTGTCACAAGTCAATATAGAAATATAATATATATTCTAAGGTCAGTAATTTTGATGGTGTTTCTGTTGGGATAGGGTTGCTAGAGTAGGAGATGAAGGAATTAACTTTTCTAGGTCCCCTAGGTTTGTAATATCACACATTTATGGTTGGGATGAATTTTATAATTACCCAGTTCAACCTCTTCGTTTTACTTATGCTTTAACTAGAGAGGTTAAGTAATCTGTCCAATATCTCAGAGCTTCTAGGTAGAATGTCTGTGATTTGAAAGAAGACTTTCTGACTTTAAATCCAGCATTTTTTCAGTTTACCACATTGCATTGTTAGGCTCCACAGCTGGAACTAAAATAGGTTTGAATATTAATTAGATAAACCATTCAAAACTGAAAGGATTTGGTTGTCCCTTTTCTTTGAAGAGTTCAGAGGAAAGACATATGGAAGAACTCAGAATAACAAAAGAGTCATAAGGCCAAGATAATATAAAAAAAAAAATTGGGGCAGTCCAATGGTTAGGATTGACATAACAATCAAAGTTAACCCACTGACCTTCCTCAGATTTAGACTGGGACTAACACCTCCAAGGCAGGAATTGCAAAGGGGAAGGAATAGATAAAACCCAGGATGCTCCAAGGATTCAGGGCCATGAGGTTCTTTAGACCATGTCAGTATGAGTCAATGAAAGTCTGGGGCTTCTGAGTCCCTAATTTAGAACAGTTCATTCAGTGGGTCTTCCGATATCAGAGCTCCTCAGGTGATTTATAGAGTAAGGAAGGGTCCTGTTGGGGGTGGGGGTGAGGTATTTTAATTGGTTTCCAACCCTGAGTTCATAGAAAGGGAGGTTATGGTCATTTGGGAAACTAGATGTTTTTAGTCTTGGCTAGAAGATATTAAATCTGGACATTTTAGAGAAGAACAAGGAAAAGCATTGAGACTACATGAGAAAACATAACACTGAAATAGGCTTGTTGACCAATGAAAAATTAGATCAGAAAAAAAGAGATTGCCCCCACCCCCAGACTAGAGCAGTAGTATCCTGGATTTCAGCAAAGTTTTTGAAAAGTCTCTCAGTCTATTATTGTAGGCAAGAAGAAGAGATGCATGCTAGATAATAATCCAGTTAGACAGACTGGGAAGTAGTTTGAATAACCTGAAGAAAAAAGATTAACAACACTAAAATAATTGGGAGGTCTTGAACAGAGTTCCCTATAGCATCATGTTTCGCTCTATACTCTATTGTTTTCCATTAGGATTTGAAGATACATGCATATATATATATAACACTAACATTTATACAGTGTTTGAAGATGGGTAATATACATACATACATATATACAAAACAAGATAACAATTATCTATATATAATGTACAAGTATATATAATATATTATACTATATTTATATATTATCTCATTTGATCATTATGATAACCTTATGAGATAAGTGTTGTTATCACCATTTTACAGATGAGATAGCTGATCTGAGAGAGATGAAGTAACAGTAGCTTGCATCAGGTCACACTACTAAGACACTGAGACAAGGTTCTTACTCAAGTTTTTCTAGTAAATGGTACAAAACTGGGAGGGAGAGTTAGAACATCAAGTAAAAAATAGAGTTTCCAAAATTACTTAAACAGTCCAGCCTACTGGACTGAATCTATCAGGGTCTGATAAAATATAAAGCCCTGCAAAAATATAGTATGGGAGAATTCTGGTCACACAGTTGTTCAAGTGAAAAATATCTGGGGTTCTTATCAAATTGCAAGTTGAAAGTAATAAAATAATGTAAGATAGCAGAAAAAGCTAATGTTTTATTAGGCTTAAATTTTCATTATATTTTCTGCCCAGACTTCTAAGTTTATTGCTATAGGCAATATTTGGTAAGGAAACTCTCTCTACCCATATGGTTTGGGACCTCTTTGGGAAATGATGGTCTTAGAAGTAGCATTGAGCCCTGAGAAGTTGAGTAACTTAGCTAGGGACACAAAGCCATACGATCCAGAGTTAGAGACTGATCCTGAGTCTTCCTTACTCTAAGATCACCTTTCTATCACTACATCACTCTCTCTATTATTAAAGGAATGTAAGGGCAGACAGCTAAGTGATGTAGTAGTTAGAACATCAGGCCTGGAGTCAAGAAGACCTGAGTTCAAATATATTTCCTAGCTATGTGACCTTGGGAAAGTCCTTTACCCTTGATTATCCTCAAGTGTCTCATCTTTAAAATGAGAATAATAACAGTGGTTTGATGATCAAATGAGATACTTAAAAATACTTAGCATAATGCCTGATACATATTAATTATATATAAATATGCATAATTATTATTAATTATAAGCAATATATACACATATGTACCCTATCTGTGGTAGAGCATTGTAACCTCATATTGGCCTGATCAGTCACAGTAAGACACACTATACCTTGACTCCAACAGAGTGATGTCATTTTGGTCCCCTTTGAGAATGAAAGACAACAATATATATGTATATAAGTCTCGATTCATATATATATATATATATATATATATATATATATTATATGTTTGTGTATATATATTATATGTATAATGTATATAGTTCTATAGCTGTATATATGCAAACTCCTGATGTCGATTTATTTGTATATGTGTACGTACACATATATGAAACAAGTGCTTATATATATATATATATATATGATTAATAAGTTTAAAATTGTACTAAGACTTTTGCAATAACTTGTATAAACCCTCGTGTCTATATATGTGTATATTACATATATACTTGTATGTGTGTATATACACACACAAACATAAAGGATAATACTCTTGTGCTGTTATGGTGTGGTAGATAGACTACATCTGATATTTTGCATTCAGTTCTGTGTACTATATTTTAGAATAGGTGTTGATAAATCAGAGCATATGAAATATTATATGAAAATAATTATGCACACTTTAGATCTCTATACAAATGACTTCTTATTTCTAGAGTAGGGAAGTAAGGATATTTGGGAGAGTGGATACCATACCTCAGGTTGATTTACTGAAGGCAATAGAGATGTGTGTCACATAGCTAGCACATGATAAATTGTTGATTCAATGAATGTGTGAATAGGAGGAGGGAAGGATGAGTATCTTCATGTTCTTGAAGGGATACCATGTAGAGGAAGGGTTAAACTTGTTTAGCTTGACCTTAAATTCCTAAGGTAAGTGGAAATCGAAGAGAGGCCGATTTAGGCTCAATGGAAAGAAAGTCTTATCAAAATTTAGAGCTTTTCAAACATGGAATTTTATAGCTCAGAAAGCAATGGGCTCCCTAACACTAGAATTCTTGCTCCAGAGTCTAGATTGGCTATTTACTTCTCAGGATTGATGTAGAGGGGATTATAATTCAGATATAGGTTGAACTGGTCCCTTCTGACTCATGTTCTTTGAATCAGTTTTTAGTTGAGTTCTCTGTGTATAAGGCTAGGGAATACGCAATGCATCAATTCAGAAACAAGATGAAGGGAAAGCTTGATTGTAAGATATCTAAACATATTCAGCAGCTTTTATAAAATGACTCCAACTTGTAGTGTTTCCATCTGTAAAAACAAAATTCTAGAAACCATTGCAGATATGGATCAAAAATCATCACAAGTACTGATTTCTCTTTGATATGTATGCTACCACATACTGTAGTTTATTTTAAACTATACCTGAATTAGGAATTAAAAATGAAATGTGATCTTATTTGCTTTTCCTATGTGTATACATAATCTAGTTAAAATGTGTTGCAGTAGATTTAAGAAGTTCATAACTGACTGTATTGTAAAGGCCTTGAGGCAAAGCCCAGGTACTAAGTCAAGTAGGTCATTACCACACATTTGCAACATATGTTATTTTCTCTTTGTGTTTTTTATACTTTTTGTTCATTTCAGGAAATGTAAATCAAATCTGCTTGACTTTAACACTGTTAGGGCATTATTTTATTACATACTGGCTAGTTTAAGTTTTGTCCTAGTGAGTCTTTATAACCCTAATTCTTTTACTTTTCATAGGCTTGTATTTATCTTATGTTAGCTGATTTATACTGCTTTCTTTCCCTCATTAGTCTATAAGCACCCTGAGGATAGAAGTTGCATTTTCCCCTTTTACTTTACATCTCTAGAGTAATAAGGACAATGTCAGCTGCATAGCAGTGATTTTTAATTGATAAAAGGCAACCTGGTGTAATGGATAAGGATCCATTCCTGGACTAAAGAATATCTGAGTATAAGTTTTCCCTCTAACACATACTGTCTGTTGGACTGTAAGTAAATCACTTAACCTCTCAATGCCCCCAGGAAACTATAAGACCAAAATACGTCCCCCCCAAAAGAACCCCAAAACAAACCCTGCAAAATATCCTTCAGTGGACTCAATTTCAACACCAACAAAATCTCAGGTTCATTTCTTTAATAGCAAAATTTGATTGTTTGAAAGGAACCCCAGTGGCCATGTAATCTAATCCAACCATAAAAGGCCCAGAGAGTACAAGTAACTTACTCAGGGATGCCAAGGCTGTGTTCTTTATGCCACATTTCTTATTCCTAACTGGTATTTCTAGACGAAAGGAAGTTAACTTGGGTTCTGTGGATGCTAAAAAAGAAACAAAAACTACACCACCAACAAAAATAATGTTCTGATAATTTTATTTCAATATAATTGTTTTTCTTTGCCATCATAACTATTTTAATTGCTCTAATAATGACAAAATTCTTGGAAGTTGTGTGTATCATCTTCTCACATACAAAATAAACAGTTTAACCTTATTGAGTCCCTTATGATTTCACTTTCTTATTTACCTTTTTATGCTTCTCTTGAGTCTTGTATTTGAAAGTTAAATCTTTTCTGATTGTTATGAAGGAAAGGTTCCTGATCCCTTGAAAACAAAAAGGATATCATTACTTGGGGTCTTTGTTCACTGGGGACTGAATTGATACTCTTCCTCTGGGTCCCTGATCCTTTGTGAACAAAAATAATTTAGTTTCTCAGGGCTCCTGCTCCCTTTTGACCACAAATGTTCTTTTCTGCCCTTGAAATATGACCCAGAAGTATTTATAAAAAATGGATTTGCCAATCATCAGATCCTCCATCCTGTGTTAGCACAAGGATCCACAAAATTCTTTCTGACCATTTGCCAGGTCCCATTACTGTCTTTCAGTTGAAAGCTCTCAAAGATGCTGATGCTGCTTCTGTCCCCACTACCCAGTACTCACACTGGTGTGTCATCTATGTGTGCTACCTTATCAACTTTTTAAGTGGTCTTGGCCTGGCAAAAATATCCTTTGTTTCAGCTGCCACTCCAGAATTTGTTTTTGAGGTATTATTTTAAAGTTGTTTGAAGGAGAATCTAAGCAGATGATTTTTCAGACTTATGAATCCGATTCTTTTCTTATTTCTGAATTCCAATTCTAAACCCCAACTGACTCCGCAGAACTAATGGGTATATCCACCTGTCTGAGCCTTCTGTGTAGCTTATGTACTCTTGCTGTCTTTTGTTTACTGATTCTGAAAAAAAATTGCCCAGTGATTTTTCATTCCTTATGTGCTGCTGCTGCTGCTGCTGCTGCTGCTGCTGCTGCTGCTGCTACTACTACTACTACTACTACTATTACTACAACTATGACTGCCACCACTGCTACTATTACTACTACATGCTAGTTGAAAAAATGATCTTGTATCTCTCTAGATATTTTTCCCCCTCTAATATCTCTGAGACTGTGCACAATTGCTTCTTACTTCCAGGAATATAAAATCACATTTAGTTCAAATTATCCTTAATGAATTATAGGTTATCCTTTCTTCTTTACTTTTAAGAAGAGTGACACACCACTACAACCAACTTGTTTAAATTAATCTGCAGAGAATAGCATTTAGATATAAATTCAACATTCTTGATTGACATATTCTTTTAGAAATAGTTTAAAGATATACAGAGGGTTTTTTTTAAGTTACAGACCTGAATTTATAACTAAATGGAAAATTAAATAGAATTTTAACTTACTTTCATGCTTGTAGTCATACAATAAAGCATAGGCTTTACATATACTCAGCAAAGTAAAGAATTTTGGTCACGGTCATTAGGTTCTTCTCTTGTACACTTGGAAAGTAAACATATTCATACTTCTTCTCAGGTACAAAGGGCACATGCGCACACACACACACACACACACACACACACACACACACACACACAGCCTCTGTTTGTCCAGATTTTCATTGCCATAGAGATCTGAGGAAATTCTCTCCACAAATGAGGACTGGACACACATGCCTGGGTCAATGAAAATTTAAGTGATTGGGACAAGGACAGAGAGGCAGGAAGAGGTAAGACTGCAATTCAATACTTCATGAGTCTAAGGCCAATTTACCATCTACTATTCCATTTTGCCTAGAGGAATACCCTCCTATGTAAACTTATATATGTATGTATACATAGATAGATAGATAGATAGATAGATAGATAGATAGATAGATAGATAAACACACACACACACACATACATATTCCCTTCAACTATCCTCATACTGTGAAAAGTCTCTTGAGATACATTTATTGTTTTTCCATGTAGGAATATAAATAGTTCAACTTTATTCAGTTCCTTATGACTTCTTTTCCCTGTTTACCTTCTAATTCTTCTCTTGCTTCTTGTGTTTGAACATCAAATTTTCTATTCAATTCTGTTTTTTTCATCAAGAATGGTTGAAAGTCCTCTATTCCACTGAATGACCATATTTTCCCCTGAAGCATTATACTCAGTTTTGCTGGGGCGGTGATTTTTGGTTATCATACTTGGCTCCTTTGACCTCCATTATATCATATTCCAAGCCCTTTGATCCCTTTATGTAGAGGCAGTTAGATCTTGTGTTATCCTGATTGTGTTTCCAAAATAGTAAAATTGTTCCTTCCTGGATGCTTGTAATATTTTCACCTTGACCTGGGAACTATGAAATTGGGCTATGATATTCCTAGGAGTTGACTTTTTGGTACCTTTTTCAAGAGGTCATTGGTGAATTCATTCAATTTCTATTTTGCCCCCTGGGTCTAAAATATCAGGGCAATTTTCCTTGAGAATTTCTTGAAGAACTATTTCTAGGTTATTTTTTATACACATATACATATGTGTATACATGTGCACATGTATCATTGTTTAGGTAGTCCAATAATTTTTAAATTATCTCTCCTGGATCCATTTTCCAGGTCTGTGGTTTTACCAATGAGATAATTTACATTGCCTTCTATTTTTTTTTTCATTTTTTTGTCTCTGTTTTATAGTTTCTTGATATCTCATAAGGTCATTAGCTTTCATTCGCTCCAATCTAATTCTAAAGTAATTATTCTCTTCAGTGAGTTTTTGAAATTCCTTTTCCATCTGTCAAATTCAGCTTTTTAAGGCATTCTTCTCATTGGCTTTTTGGGCCTCTTTTGACATTTGAGGTAGTCTATTCTTTAAGGTTTTATTTTCTTCAGTCAGGTTGTTGACTTGCTTTTCATGATTTTCTTGTATCATTTTAATTTATCTTCCCAATTTTTCTTCCTTTTCTCTTACTTGATTTTCAATATCCTTTTTGAACTCCTCCATGGCCTTTAGCCAATTCACATTTTTCTTGTAATATTTTGATCCAAGATTTTTGACTTCATTGTTTTCCTCCCATTCCAAACTTTAATCATTTTTGTCCCCAGAAAAGGAAACTAAGGTTTGATTGCTCTGCTTGCTTTGCTTCTTCTCCTTGCTCATGATGCTACTCAATTACTTGACTTTTGTGCTCTTTGCCACAGTAGAACTCTGCTTCCAAAATGCAGAGAGGTTTGTCCCAAATTACTGGGGTTTTTGAAGCTGCCTGAGCTATTAGTTGGGTACCCTCTCTACAGCCCCTATAAGCTGTGGTCCCCTGGCCCAAGACCTCCACCCAAGACAGTGATCCAGATCCAAGCAGGTTAAAGCAAGAGTGATTACCCTCTGAATGGTCACTTGGTCCCCCTAAGATCTGCAGACCAGGAAATCTGGAGGCAGTCATGCTGGGCAGTGGCTGCAGCTCACACAACTCTACTATCTCTTACCCCAAGGGCAAGGGCCAGACTGCGCCTTTCCTTTCCAACAGAGTTCCTCACTGACCTTTTACTTGCTCTTTGGCATTTTGGGGTTTTAGGAGTCTGGATACCACAACAGCTGCTGGTGATTCACTCTCCTGAAGTCTGCTCTGGCTGCTGCTGGTTGGGGCTGCCCTGAGGCCAAAACTGCTTGGCTCAGGGACACTATGCTCTGCTCCCAGCCCATTGTGGTAGACCTTTCTAGTGAACCTCCTGGGCTGCCTTCAGCAGGAGATTTGTTGTTTTCTGTCATTTTGTGGGTTCTATACCTGTCTCAATCAATTTATAAACAAATATTTATGAAATCCACTGACTGCTTTGCATTTAAGAAACAAATATAAAGCATGAAATAATGATTAATTCAAATGGTATTAAATTCTATGAGGGAGACAAATATGCATCAGATTCCATACAACATAAATACAAAGTTACTAAGAACACAGACATATCCACATGTTTATACCTATACATGCAAAGTACTTAAATGCAAGTTAATTTGGGATGGAGGGCATTAGCTATTGGGGAAATGTGGAAAGCTTCAAGTAAAATATAGTGCATCGATTGTGTCTCAAAGAAAGAGAGTTATATATGAGGCAGTGTTAAAGAGTGAGTATTTTCTAAGTGTGTCAGAGGATCAGGGAAAAGGGAATAGAGGAAGACAGGAAGTGGAGTATGATATGTGAAGTACAAAAAGAAGAATTTGGGTGGGTTACAGTGTACAGGATGGAGAAAAATACCCAATAAGGAGAGAGAGCTATTTTGGTGACACATTATATGGTATTTAAACCTAAACAAGAAAGCTGGAATAATTTGGAAGTCACTATTTGCAACACCTCAAATTCTTCCATTATTGAATTATTCCTTTGAATTTATGATACTCTCTCATTTTCCCCTTTCCTTAAAATGCACATATTCATCAGGAATAGGATCCCTTTATGTCTATAGTATCCATTTGTAGATGATCCTATCATTGGCATTGAAAATTATTTACTCAACAAGAGGACACTATATTATTGAATCTGTGGTTCAATGATGAAGTACTGAAGTGGAAATTAAACCAGTAGGTGACCTAATTCCAATCCATCATCTTACAGCAAAGGAAACTAAGTCCAAGAGAAGTACAGAGGTTGGCTAAGATTCACCCAGGTAGTCAGAAGCAAAGTAAGGATGGGAAACAGCCCCTTTCTTTTATATTTTGATGTGTCATTATTTCCCTCTGCAATTCTACCTGGTGAAAAATGATGACTCTGAGATTCTGTGATCATCAAAAAATATGAAATTCCATTAAGAATGGTTCAGTGTAAGTTCTGACCTTTCATGACACTTTGCACCTTTGTTATATACCTGCGATATTTTGATTTATATTTGAATTACTTATACATGTCTTGTATCCTCACATCTCCCTCTTAATACCTAACCATCCGGGAAGTACATTTCATCTAAACTTTATCGGTTAATAAACATTTATTAAGGATCTACTATGTTTTTCCAGTACTAGGCTACATGCTAGGGATAAAAAGAAAAGTAAGATAGTCCCTGTTCTCAAGGATCTCACAGTTTGCTGTGGAGGCAATATGCAAACAAATAGGTATAAACAAATTAGAGATTGGAAATAATCAATAGAGGGAAGGGACTAGAATTAGGGGGATGTCAGAAAAGCCTGTAGGATAGTGCTCTCAAACTCAAATAAAAATGGGAGAATTAAGTTGCACATAAGGATCTCTATAGGATGTATATTGACATAGAAAACCAAGAATTAATATTATCTGTTTCATTGTATTTTTATTTATTTTGTAAAATATGTGCCAGTTATATTTTAATGTGGTCCAGGCCACACTTGGGAATGTTGCAGATGTATATGTGTGGAAGGCTGAATATCTGATAATTCTGCTTCAGAGGGTGGGATTTTAGCTGGGACTTTAAGGAAGCTAGAGAAGCCAGGAGGCAGAGATGAGGAATGAGAATTGTTCAAGTATGGGGGACAGTCAACTGGAAGATGAAGTGTCTTGTATGAGGAACATTAAGGAGGTCAGAGTGAGGATTATAGAATAATGGTAAAGATCAGAAAATGCATAGTGGAGTTGGGGTAAGATGTAAGGCAACTAGAAAGGTATTTATGTTGGACAGGTTTTGTAAGATTTTGAGTGATAGAGGGTTTTATATTTGATACTGAAAGAGATAGAGTGCCACTGGAATTTATTGAGTGGTAGGGAGTGGAGAAGTGGTACCATGGTCTGAGATATGCTTTAAGAAGGTCTTTTGGGGGGGTGGAGCCAAGATGGCAGAGTAGAAA
The DNA here is from genome assembly GCA_011680675.1 of Gymnobelideus leadbeateri. Classification (NCBI taxonomy): domain Eukaryota; kingdom Metazoa; phylum Chordata; class Mammalia; order Diprotodontia; family Petauridae; genus Gymnobelideus; species Gymnobelideus leadbeateri. The sequence continues at coordinate 142,222 of WOXC01009075.1, forward strand.
CAGCATTTCCAAAGTGCTCTGCCCCACACAAATTTCAAATAATGTGAAAGGGGACTCCAAACAACTTCTGGAGCCACAGCACCCACAGAATGGCAGAGAGAAGCTAACCACCTGCAGAGGACAGCCCAGCAGCCCTGAAGGGAGTGGCCAGTGCATCGCTCTGAGAGCAGGAAGCACAGCGCACTGGGAACCGACAGCGCAGCACACAGAGCAGAGCCTAGGTCCGCAGTTTTAGCCCCAGGGTGGCCGAGCATTCAGCCGGCTGGAGGGACCCCAGAACACCAGCAATTGTGACGATTCCAGAATTATCAGCACAGATATGCCTAGGACAAAGTGAGAGGTTAGTGCCCTATGGACTTTGGGACCAGGATTGGGGGAACGCGAGGCTGCCTCCCCTGGGGGCAAAAAGCTGCTGAAGAAACTGCAGCACAGAAGCCATTTTGCAGCATCAGTAGTGGCTCTAGCTCCTGGTCTGTGAACTGTAGGGAGATCCAGCAATCAGTCTGGGGGTTAATCACTCTTGTTTTAAACTGCCTGGATCTGAATTGTGGTCTGGGGGGGAAGTTTGGGGTGGGTATCCAACTTGCCAGAGTGGGTGGAGGCTTTACAGAGGCCAGCCAACTGGCAGAAGTTGTGAAGACCCCACATTTGGGCGGAAGCTCCCCTGTCTGGTGGCAGAGTCCTACTGTGGCAACAAGCCCCAAAAATCAAGTAATTAAGTGGCAACATGCCTAGTCAAATGAAACAAAATAAACAGAAAAGTTCAACATTGGACTCCTATTTTAGGGGCAAATAGGCTCAAAGCATGGAGGAGGACTGTGAGGTCAGAACTCCTGCAGCAAAAGCCCCAAATGAAAATACAAGCTGGCTACAGGCCATAGACGACCTTAATAAGCAGATAAGAGAAGTGGGGGAAAATTTGGGAAGAGAAATGAAAAAGATGCAAGAAAAGTATGAAATGACAGTCAACAGCCTGACTGAGGAAAATAACACCTTAAAAAATAGACTAACTCAAATGGCAAAAGAGGCTCAGAAAGGCAATGAGGAGAAGAATGCCTTAAAAAGCCAAATTTGCCAGATGGAAAAAGAATCTCAAAAGCTCACTGAGGAGATTCATTCCTTCAGAGTTAGACTGGAGCAAATGGAAGCTAGTGACTTTATGAGAAATCAAGATACTATTAAACAGATCCAAACAAATGAAAGATTAGAAGGTAATCTGAAATATCTCATGGGAAAAACCATTGACATGGAAAATAGATCCAGGAGAGATAATTTAAAAATTATTGGACTACCTGAAAGCCATGATCAAAGAAAGAACCTAGAAATCATCCTTAAAGAAATTCTCAAGGAAAATTGCCCTGATGTTTTAGACCCAGTGGGGGAAATAGAGGTTGAAAAAATCCACTGGTCACCTCCTGATAATGATCCCAAAAAGAAAACTCCCAGGAATATTATAGCCTGGTTCCAGAATCCCCAGATCAAGGAGAAAATACTACAAGCAGCCAGGAAGAAACAATTTCAATATTGTGGAAACACAATCAGAATAGCCCAGGACCTGGCAGCTTCTACACTGAGGGATCAAAGAGTATGGAATATGATATTCCAGAGGGCAAAAGAGCTGGGATTGAAGCCAAGGGTCACCTACCCAGCAAAACTGAGTATCTTATTTCAGGGTAAAATATGGTCATTCAGTAGAAGAGAGGACTTTCAAGCATTCTTGATGAAAAACCCAGAGTTGAATAGAAAATTTGACACTCAGACACAAGAAGCAAGAGATGCTTGAGAAGGTAAACAAGGAAAAGCAATCAAAAGGAACTTATCAAAGTTGAACTATTTACATTCCTACATGGAAAAGCAATAACTGTGTTTGATGAAACCTCTCTCATTATGAAAATAATTGAAGAAGGGTACATGGCATATGTTCACAGGTATACATGGATAGAGGGCACAGGTTGAATTTGATGGGAAGGGATGATTCTTTTTTTTTGGAGGGCAATTGTGGTGGAGTGACTTGCCCGGGGTCACGAATCTGGGTTTTTGTTTTTTGTTGGGTGTCTGGGGCTGGATCCGAGCTTGGGTCCTTCTGACACCAGGCCCAGCACTCTGCTCGATGCACCACCCAGCTGCCCCAAGGAAGGGATGATTCTTAAGGGATGGAGTCAAGAGGTGAGAGAGGAAAGTGGCAAGAGGAGATGGAGAGAGACAGGGTAGGGTAAACTATCTCATGTAGAAGAGGCAAGGAGAAGTAGTTGCAGAGGAGGGGAAGAACAGGAAGGCAAAAAGGCAAAAGCATATTCTCATTGAAGTTGGCTCAAGGAGAGAACCACATACATACTAAATCGAATATCTTACCCTCACTCACTCTCCTTCGTAGGGGAAAGGAGGATGAGAGGGGAGATGATGGAGGGGAGGGCATTCTGGGGGGAGGGGAGATTGAAAGTACCCACTATCAAAGAGGGACAAGATCAAAGTAGGGAATGGACCAGGTGGGAAGTGAGATGGCTGGGAGCTAAATATAAGCAGTCTTTTACAATATATCTACTGTGGTAATGTTTTGCATAGCTATACATGTACAACACATACTGAATTGCTTATCTTCTCAGAGGGAGTGGGTGACAAGGGAGGAAGGGAATGGATCTGAAAATTGAAGTTTTAAAATTAAATGTTACATAAGATGTCCAAGCACTGGGGCCCAGAGATTCACCTTGCCTTAATGGCAAAGTTGAAGGGGGTATGGGAGAAAATATGGGAGAGAGCAGATTGGATATGGGGATAACTAGTGGGCCTGCTATTCTGGGGTGGTGGGTAGGGAAAAAATGGGGGAAAATTATAACTCATAATCTGGTGGAAATGAATGATGTAAACCAGAAATTAATAAAGCATTTCTTTAATTAAAAAAAAAGGTCTTTTGGAAAAGTGAATGAAGAACGGAATGGAATATACCAACCATCTGGATATTGCAATAATGCATATGTGAGGTGACAAGAGTCCTTGCACCAGGGAGATGGCAGTGTCAGTAGAGAGAAGGGGACAGATGCAGGAAATGTTACAGTGGTAGAATCAAAAGACCATGGTAATAGATTGACTATAGAAGGTAAAAGATATTGATCATTTGAGTCTGTCACCTTGGTTAGAGCATGGGTAGCTGGGAAGTTAGTGATGCCCTTAATAGTAATAAAGAAATTAATAAGGAAAGATGATTTAGGTGGAAAGAAAATGGGTTCAGTTTTGGTCATGTTTAGTTTAAATGTGTACAGGGCATCCTGTTTGAAGTGTCTCACAAGTAGTCAATCAGAACAATGTACTCTATACAGTAGAAATGTAATAAACATTTGAAGAGTTGAACAGATATTTTAGAATTAAAGTGACAGCTCAAAGGGAATTGATGGATATCAGTAAGCTTCATCACATTTCTAGGGGTAATTTGTGAGTAAGAAGATAAAAAAGAAGACACAAAACTGGAAAAAAAGGGAGTCAATCTTGTGATGATAGCTAGAGTAGTAAACGGATAGAGTAGTTGTACAATTATCCCCTCCAAGGTATGAAGATGACAGAGCCAGCCTCTAATGTGGAGAAACAAGAAATAAGACTTTCAAAGGCTGAGAACAAAAAGAGAGACTGCAATTTGCATCAGGGAAGTGATGACCCAGGTAGATGAAATCACAGATACAATGAAGTAGAAAAGTAGATTTAGTATTAAGAATATTTTAATGGGTTCAAATTCTGAATAGATGGGACCTTGCCATATAACTTCATAGACCTCAATACTACTGTCCACATTAAAACAACTTCATAAGGGAAGCTAGGTAGCACCATGAATAGAGCACTGGTCCTAGAATCAGGAGCACTTGAGTTCAAATCCAGCCTCAGACACAACACATACCAGCCATGTGACCTTGGGCAAGTCACTTAACCCCAATTGCCCTGCCTTCCCCCTCCAAAAAGCAAATAATAAAAATAATCGCTGGCAGAGTCAAGATGGCGGAGTAGAAACAGCTCATCCAAGCCACTCTGCCCCCAGATTCCCCCCAAACTATGTAAAAGGGGACTCTGAACAACTTCTGGAGCCCAAGCACCCACAGAATGACATAGAGAAGCTAACCTCCCGCTGAGGAGAGCACCAGCAGCCCTGCAGGAAGGACCAGTGCAGCAGTCTGGGACCTGGCAGCACGCAGAGCGAGGGGAGCCGAGCCGAGCCCAGGTCCGAGTGAGCCAAGGTTTTAGCCCCAGGGTGGCAGGGCCAGCAGCCGGCTGGAGGAACCCCAGAACACCAGCAGCTGTGGCGACTCCAGAATTATCAACATAGACATGCCTAGGACAAAGTAAGAGGTTAGTGTCCTATGGACTTTGGGACCATTTGGGGAATGCGTCGGCTCACTTCCCTGGGGGCTAGAAGCCCCTGAGGAGACACACCATTTTGTAGTTTTCAGAGGCAGCTCCACCTCCTGGCCTGTGAATTAATTGTAGGGAGATCCAGCGATCAGTCTTGGGGGGTAATCGCTCTTGCTTTAACCTCCCTGGATCTGGATTGTGATCTAGGGTGGAAGTAGTGGGTGGCTTTACAGCTTGCCAGAAACGGAAGTTGCCCCCCACACGTTCGGCACAAAAATTCCTCTAGCTGGCCTTAAAGCCATAGTGTGGCAACAAGCCCCAAAGTCAAGCAATTAAGTGGCAACATGCCAAGGCAAAGGAAACAGAAAAATGCAACCCTAGACTCCTATTTTGGGGGCATAGAGCGGGAAAAGGACTGTGAGGTCAGAAGTCCTGCTCCAAAAGCCCCAGGGGAAAACATGAGCGGGTTGCAGGCCATAGAGGACCTTAAGAAGGACTTTAAAAATCAAATAAGAGAAGTGGAGGAAAAATTGGAAAGAGAAATGAGAAGGATGCAGGAAAAGTATGAAATGAGGGTCAACAGCCTGACTGAGGAAAACAACACCTTAAAAAATAGACTAACTCAAATGGCAAAGGAGGCCCAAAAGGGCAATGAGGAGAAGAATGCCTTAAAAAGTCGAATTTGCCAGATGGAAAAAGAATCTCAAAAGTTCACTGAGGAGATTCATTCCTTCAGAGTTAGACTGGAGCAAATGGAAGCTAGTGACTTTATGAGAAATCAAGATGCTGTTAAGCAGATCCAAACAAATGAAAGATTAGAAGGCAATGTGAAATATCTCATGGGAAAAACCACTGACCTGGAAAATAGATCCAGGAGAGACAATTTAAAAATTATTGGACTACCTGAAAGCCATGATCAAAGAAAGAACCTAGAAATCACCCTTCAAGAAATTCTCAAGGAAAACTGCCCTGATGTTTTAGATCCAGAGGGCAAAATAGAGGTGGAAAGAATCCACCAATCACCTCCTGAAAAAGATCCCAAAAAGAAAACTCCCAGGAGTATTATAGCCAGGTTCCAGAATCCCCAGATCAAGGAGAAAATACTACAAGCAGCCAGGAAGAAACAATTTCAATATTGTGGAAACACAATCAGAATAGCCCAGGACCTGGCAGCTTCTACACTGAGGGCTTGAAGGGCATGGAATATGATATTCCAGAGGGCAAAAGAACTGGGAATGAACCCAAGGGTCACCTACCCAGCAAAACTGAGTATTTTGTTTCAGGAGAAAATATGGTCATTCAGTGGAATAGAGGACTTTCAAGCATTCTTGAGGAAAAAAACAGAATTGAATAGAAAATTTGACATCCAGACACAAGAAGGAAGAGATGCCTGAGAAGGGAGATAAGATGTTCAGGCATTGGGACACAAGATTCATCTTCCTCCAACGGAAAAGTCGAAGGAGGTATGGGAGAACGTATGGGAGAGAGCAGATTGGAGGAAGTGATATCTTGTGGGACTGCTATTCTGGGAGGGTGGGTAGGGGAATAACGGGGGGAAATGATTGTAACTCAAAATCTGGTGGAAATGAATGATGTAAAACAGAAGTTAATAAAGCATTTGTTAAAAAAATATACAGGAAAATTAAAACTATTGTATTTCTCTAGAAATCTATGCTTCTGTAATTAGGAATTATAAAAATGAAGTCAATTAAAACAAAAAAAATAATCAAACAAACAAACAAATAAAACAAATTGCTTGAGAGACAATCTGTATCTGGTTTGAATATTCATAATAATTTATGTCACGTTTTCCTTTTGTTTTTTTTTTTCCACTTTAAAACGTTTTATTGTTGTCTTTTGTTTTTATGTCACCATTGTTTCTTCCATCATCCTTTCCCCTCTTATTCATAGAGAGCCATCCCATAGAGGGAACGGTATTTCTAAAAACAAATAAAATTAGAAAAAAAGTCAGTATAGCATATCAATACATTGGAAAAGTCTTAAAATATGTGCAACACTTGTGGATACCATTTATCATATTTCTGCGACACAGATCCCAACTTGTTACCACAATTACATAGTAAAACTTACATTGATTATCTTTTTCTTAGCTCATTAAGCATCTATTCCATTGGGAAGGTTTTATTAAGCAGCAATGATTGATAGAGTCATTTAAAAATTTGTGAACTTACGTTTAAAGGTGTCATATTTGTATCATGCTTCTTTGGGTATTATGTTGCCTATTAAATGAGATTAAATAAATTGTGAAGCCAAAACCATGAATAAATAACTTCCCATTTTTACATCTAATGTAGCTGGAAAGACTATTACAGTACACACCAAATTTCTAAAAAAAGTATCTTGTGTAGCATATAAAATGCTTTGAAATCCAGTTTACCATATTCAGTTATCAGGAGCTGACCTAAATATGGTCTACATCTGCTTTCTTTTATTTGCATAGTAACTGTCTTTCAAGTATTCTGTCTTAGAGAAGAGGTATTAAAATAGTTGTATTCAATACCACTTTTACAGCTAAGGTCAAATGATTCAGTCCATGAGAGGCAGCAGGAGGTAAATTGATACTCTAGTATCTATCAGCTACTCATTTTTTTTAAATGGCACTATGCTAATTTAGCTATAAACCTTTTTGAGAGTGAAGCAGCTCTTTTGCATATGTCCATGAATCATGGAATCATGTAAAAACATTAATTCAATGTCAAAAACTTAAAGCTAAATTAGGGGAGCTAATTTATTTTTTTAATGAATTGATGGTAGGTGCTATATTATCTATTTATTTCTTGCAATAATCACCGAGGGACTTTTCTAAAAATAATTTTCTCTAAATTTGAAAACAGCAAGAAGAAGAAAATTTTGTGTGATTGGTAAGAACAGCAATTTATCATTCATCTTGACTGAATCTAAAGCATCCTTTAGGATTCTCTCAAAAGAAACATTTATATTTTACCCTCCTATTTCTAAGCTAAGAGTGGGACTCTGGGAATTTACATAAGGTCATTGCTTCCTCTTCCTGGAACAAGTTACTCAAACTAGGTGATAGCTGATTTTTGCAATCAGGAAAAAAGGATGATTTTTTTTCCCTTCTTAGGATCTGCTTATACCAGAATTCTGAATTTACATATATAAAATCATCTGTTTCTTCTCTCCAAAGCAATTGGAATTTACATATAGAGAAGCTGAAATTACTTTGCCTTTTATATCTTTTTCTTTCTCTCTTTTTATTCATTTTACCAAAATTCTTTCCTTTTTTGGCCTGTTTCTTTTATTTTCTATTTCCAATGCAACTACTCCAGAGCTGGCCATTTCTTCTTTGTTTTTTCTGATTTTTGCTTTTTTAAAATAATAATATATTTTCCCCAATCAAGTTAAAGAGAATTTTAAAATATTTTTTTTAAGTTTTGAGTTCCAAAATCTCTACCTCTTCACCTCTCCCTGAAATGATAAGGAATCTGACATACTTTATACATGTGGATTCATGTCAAACAATTCCATATTTAGTCACTATGTATAGGAAGACTTGAATAAAAAAAGAAAGGAAAGAAGGAAGGAAGGAAGGGAGAGAGAGAGAGAGAGAGAGAGAGAGAGAGAGAGAGAGAGAGAGAGAGAGAGAGATAGAGAGAGAGAGAGAGAGAGAGAGAGAGAGAGAGAGAGAGAGAGAGAGAGAGAGAGAGAGAGAGAGAGGAAGAAATAAAGAGAAGGAAAGAAAGAAAAATAGCATGCTTCATTCTGTATTCAGACAGTGTTAATTATTTCTCTGGAGGCAAATCATTTCTTCTTGTCTTAACCTTTTTTAATGAGTCTCTGTCTAACTCATTGGCCTCCAGTAGTCAATCCTAAGCAGTATATGAATATCAAAGCACTATCTGGCATTTGTGTTCTGAGACAGACTAGACAAACTTTTATCTGGGGGTGCCCCAAAACACTAATGTCTAGTAAAGTACTAATGTCTAGGGGCCTGTTGGCTGATAACTTGTACTATTCTTCAAGGGGAACTGAGATCATGGTCTGCTCTCACTTCACCTTGACCTTTTTCATTTCCACTGATAAAACTGGTCATTGAATGGGTGTTGCCTCTGACAAAATGAGAGTGGTGAATGGCCATAATTTAGAAAAGTCAAGGTCATCCACTACATCCCAGGGCATCACCACTCATCTTTATTTTTGTTTTGCCACTGGACTTAGATGACTCCGGAGAAGAGAATGAGGCTGATGGCTTTGTTCAGGTATGTCTCACAGGTCTTCATGCACAAGTCATCACCCCGTGATATCACTTGTCATCTTCAAAAATGAAGGAAAAACAACAGCACTGACCAAATTGTGGTCCATCTGCCTCCATTGAGTATACATGCCCTCTCCAATCTAGTGTTTGTTCTGCTTTCCAAGTAATCTTCCAGATACACAGTTATGATCACTCAAAATATTCAGAACCTTCCCATTGCCTAGGAGATAAAATAAACACTACTGCTCCAGTCATTCAATGTCCTTTCCAAATAATCTCATGGCAATCTACCTTTAGAGCTGTATCTAACTTTGTGGTCCTCATATACTTGATGATCAGCCAAACTGAACTACTCTCTTCCCCCATATTTACCTCCTTACCATTGCCACCCTTCACCTTACCTTTGTCCATTTTCCTCTCGATGTTTGGAATGAATTCTCCTCACTCTCTAATAGAGCTGAAGTTCTTCCCATCCTTCAAAGTCCACTGAGGTGCCTTTCTTGTGTTGAAAGCTGCCTTCTCTTTCTGCTCCCTCCCATAGCTCAAAGTGATTTTGCCCACTCCTTATGCTTGTAGACTTCTGCATTATATTGATTTCATTCTACTTTGTCTCTTTATCCATGCATATGTCTCCCCAATAAACAAAATTTATTGGATCATATTAATCTTGAAAGCAGACACTTTGTCATATTTATCTCTGAATTCTCAGCCCTTTCTTTTTGACAGGGGGCAGGGAGGTGGGGAGCAAGAGGACTGACTAGTGATTTCATTAGCATAGGGGATACTTTTTAATCAAATTGCTTTTTATCTATGCAGACTGGTATGTACTCTTCAATTTGTTATCTTAAAACATTTTCTGGGGCAATAAAAGTCTGCTGAATGTGACCTTAGGCTCATAGAAATAGTACTTGAATTCAGGTTTTCTTGAGTTTATGCCTGAGGCCAGATATCTCTTCACTACACAAGGCCACTCATATTACAAATAGTAGGTTCTTAATAAATGCTATTTGATTCAATTAAATTCAAACTTAAATCTAGAATTTCTCCTCAAAAGATTCCTTGGTTTAATTAGACTGCTCTGAATAAAATGAAATGATCACATATATCAAAGGGTAAAGGACTTCCAAAGACTTAATCCCCCCCCCCCTCATTTTATAGATGAAGGAGACAAGGGGGAAGAAAGCTAAGTGACTTATCCAAGGTCACACAGTTAAGGTGAGAGCTAGATTGTGAACCTGCTTCATCTGACTCTAATTCTTTTTCCACTATAGTACACTGCCTCTCAAATAAATGAATTCATCTTGCATAGAGGTTAATGGCCTAGGATTCCAATTTGAATGTTATTTGCTATTTGTTTTTGTTGGGAGAAGGGTAGAGAAAAACAATGAATTGTTTAGATGAGAATAATACATTTTCGGCAACCCAGAAAATGTTAAAGATAATGAGTGAGAGTATGTTGTAATGAAAAAAAGGAATCAATTTATAACCAAAGTATCTGCATTCAAAGCCTAGCTATGGAGAGTGGAGTCAAGATGGTGGAGTAGAAATAGGACTTACATATAGCTCAGGGATCCACCTCCTCCAATTCAGGTAAAAAACGACTCTAAACAATCATTGGAGCTAAAGAACCCAAAAATGACACAGAGAACCTAACCTCCCACTGAAGACAAGCCAGGAGGTAGCAGCCAGCACAGGGCTCTGGGAGACAAGCCCAGACCAGCCTCAGGGTGGTCACAACCAGCCAACAGCTGAAGGGATTTCAGATCACCAGAAGCTGTGCAATTTCCAGAATTATCAACATATAGATGCTAAGGAAAGAGTGAGAGGTCATTGTAGTGTATACTTTGGGATCAAGTAGTTTGGGAGTGTGTTTAGCCTTTACCCCCTTAAGGGAGAGGCTGATGAGGCACCATGGCCAGCCATGCAGCCACTACCGAGTGGCAGCTTCAGCTCCTGACTGGAAGACTATAGTGGGACAAAGTGACAAGTCTGAGGGGAAATCAGTCTTGCTTTAGCCTGCTTGGATCTGGATTGTGGTCTAGAGTGGAGGTCCTGGGGTGCATGACCATCTTTCCAGAGCATATGGAGGCTTCAGAGAGGGCACACAACTAACAACCCTAGCAGTAGTGAAAACCCCAATGACTGGGACAAAGCTCCCCTGTCTGGTAGCAGAGTTCTACTGCGGCAAAAAGCTCAAAAATCAAGAAATTGAGTGGTAAAATGAGCTAATCAGGGAAGCAAAGCAAGCACACCAATCCAACTTTACACTCCTATTTTGAGGAAACAAAGGATCAAAGCATGGAACAGGGGAAAGAGAGTGAAATCAGAACTGCTGCACCAAAAGCTTACAAAAAATAAAAGCTGGTTGTAGGCCATAGAGGATGTTAAGAAGGATTTTGAAAACCAAATAAGAGAAGTGGAGGAAAAATTGGGAAGAGAAATAAGAATGATGCAAGAAAATTATACAATGAGAATCAACAACCTGACTGAAGAAAATAACACCTTAAAAATAGACTAACTCAAATGGCAAAAGAGGGTCAAAAAGGCAATGAGGAGAAGAATGCCTTAAAAAGCCAAATTTGCCATATGGAAAAAGAATATCAAAAGCTCACTGAGGAGAATCATTCCTTCAGAATTAGATTGGAGCAAATAGAAGCTAGTGACATTATGAGAAATCAAGATACAGACAAATGAACAAATAGAAGGCAATGTGAAATATCTCACTGGGAAAACCACTGACCTGGAAAATAGATCCAGGAGAGATAATTTAAAAATTATTGGACTACATGAAAGTCATCATCAAAAATGGAACCTAGAAATCATTCTCCAAGAAATTCTCCAGGAAATTTTCCCTGATGTTTTAGAACCAGAGGGCAAAATAGAGGTTGAAAGAATCCACTGATTACCTCCTGAACAAGATCCCAAAACAAAAACTCCTAGGAATATTATAGCCAGGTTCTGGAGTTCATAGATCAAGGAGAGAATATTACAATCATCCACCAAGAAACACATTTAATATTGTGGAAACACATTCAGGATAACCGAGGATCTGGCAGATTCTAGAATGAGGGGTCAAAGGGCTTGGAATATGATATTCCAGAAGACAAAGTATCTGGGAGAAATGACAAGAAACATATATGCAGAAAAAACTGAGTATCATATTCCAGGGGAAATATGGTCTTTCAATGGAACAGATGAATTTCATGTATTCTTAATGAAAAAAAGAGTTGAATAGAAAATTTGATACTCAGATATTAGAAGCAAGAGAAGCATGAGAAGGTAAACAGCGAAAAGAAATCATAAAGAACTTATCAAAGTTGAAATATTTACATTCCTATATGGAAAAATGATGATTTCAAATTATAAAACTTTTCTCAGTATGAGAATATTTGAAGGGAATAGAAATGTGTATGTGTGTATATATATATATATATATATATATATATATATATATATATATATATATATATATATATATATATATATATATATATATATATATGTCTATATAGGAGGGTAAGGGGTATATGAATACATATGTGAGTGTGTGCATATATGTGTACAGTTATATATAGATAGACGGCACAGGACCAACTTAATAGGAAGGAATGATACTTAAAAGATGAAATTTAGAGGTGAAAGAGGAATATAATGAGAGGAGATGGGGGAGAAAGAATAGGGTAAACTATTTCATACAGTAGAGGCAAGGAAAAATAGTTTCAATGGAGGGGAATTACAGCAAGGCAAAAGGGAATGGGTCAATGTTATTCTCTTTGAAATTGGCTTAGGAAGGGAATGACATACACACTAAATAGGGCATCTCACCCTATAGGAGAGTAAGGGGGAAGGGAATGAGAGGGGAGATAACGGAAGGTACGGCAGACACGGGGGAGGGAAGGTGGAAGTACCCATTTTTGAAAAGGGACAGGATCAAAGTAAAGAATATAACTAGTGATAGGGTGGGATGGGATGGAGGGAACTGTATTCAGTCTTTTACAATATATCCAGCTATGGAAATGTTTTGCATAGCCACACATGTACAACCTATATTGAATTGCTTATATCCCCATAAGGGTGGGTGATAAGGGAGGAAGGGGATAAATCTAGAATTCAAAGTTTTAAAATCAAATGTTTAAATACACACACACACACACATATATGTATATATATACATATATATATATATACTATTATTATTATTTTACATGTAAATGTGAAATAAGATATACAGGAACTGGGGCATAGAGATACCCCATGCCCATCTGGAAAATTTGTGGGGGTATGGGGGAAGATATTGGGAGAGTGAGAAGATTAGAGGATGGGATATACAGTGGGATTTATGTTTTGGGGTGGTGGGTAGGGGAAAAACGGGCAGAAAATTTGTAATTCAAAATCTCGTGGAAATGAATGATGTAAACTAGAAGTCAATAAATATTTGATAAAGTTAAAAAAAAAGAAACCCTAGCTCTACCACGTAGTGCTCATGTAATCTTGAGTGGATCCCTTCATTTATTGAAGAGTATTTCCTTTGTAAATGACTTCTATCTAGAAATCAATGATCCTATGGCTATTGTATATTTACATCAGTAAATGAAGTTTTCATACACAAAATTCCCCACACTGATGAAATAATGAAATCCTAAATTCCAGGGTCCTTCCCCACCAAAGTTAAAAATTGAAGAACAGTAACAAAAGTATTTTAATTCAGACAATTTCTATGTAGTAGAAGTTATTTTATAAAAAGCTATGATCATTTCTGCTGTAACACTTGTTTCGAAAGTGTGAATTCATTCCAACATGATTGAGAATAATTAGGTAGAGATTATATAGAGAATAATTTTAGCACAATGATAACTTTAAAATTGCTTATGGACTATTTCATTCCCAAGAAATATTGAAAATGCAGAAAGCCATAGCACTTCACAATAACTGCAAAGCATCGCACACTTCCACAAGCAAAAATCAGATTTTTTTCTCTAGGTAAAGTGTCGTATTTACTGAATATCATCTAGCATAGCGGGCATTGTATGCACACAAATATGTACACATAGAGGAAAGTATACACAACACATATATATGTATATACACATAAATATGTATATATATCCATTAAAATGCATGTGTATATAACTGTATATGGAAATGCACATTAACATATATATGTGTGTGCATTTATATACACACATTTTCATCTATGCACACACATGTATTGTATAAATATGACTACATATGTAAGCATGTAAGTGTATACATATATACATATACACTATTTAGTACATGTTTGTACACAATCTATGTGTATATTTTGAGAGAGAGAGAGAGAGAGAGAGAGAGAGAGAGAGAGAGAGAGAGAGAAACAGAGAGAAAGGGTATCACTATCTTGACCAGTCTGAAAGTATACCTGATTGCCTTAGTCCTACTGAAGCTCAGAATTCCTGAGCTCACACTTCCCAGTCGGGGGATTACAGGGGTGTTGTCACCATGTCTGGCTGCTTAAAAATTCTTGTCTATTACCTGATGAAAGGAAACTTATGAAATACCAAATTATCCCATCTTGCATGCAACTTTATTCCTAATTCAGTAGCTTTCCTCTATATTAACTTATTTTTAGTAAGCCTATTTCTGTCCATGTTGTATTCCATTTCCTGCCCTCCCTTACCCCCTAGTAGAATAAAAAGCTCCTTCAAGGTAGGCATGGTTTTGTTTTTGCTTTCAATTCCTAAACGATGCCTTTCTCAGATCTATGATTTCAATACAGTGAGCTATAGATGTGAAAATTTTAATCTCTAATGTAGATCCGCAGAGGTTTTTTTTTTTTAATTTTTTGCTAACTTATGCCCTTAAAGATTTGCCCATGACAGTAATAGCCTAAATATGGCCCCATTGATCACAAAATATGTTACAAAGGCAAGACCTGAATCCAGGTTCAACTGATTCCAAAGTTTCCCGTATAACTACTAAAGTCTGCTTCCTTACTCTTTGACTATACCTAGCTTTTGCTAATGTTTTTTGGATTTAGGAAATTGAATCTCGATTATTTTTTTTCCAGACTAAGATTTTCTCCAAATTTTACTGCCCTTCAAAGTAACATTCCCTTCTTTATTTTACAAGGAAATAGCTCATCTAACAATTACAATTATGTGAATTTTAACTAGAAATACACTCATTCCTCTTTGCCCATCTAAATCTTTGTTTTCAAATGCTTTATTAACATGTGATTTACATAATTTATTTCCACCAGATTTTGAGTTACAAATTTTCTCTCTGCTTTCCCCTACTCATCACCCCAAAATAGCAGTCCTATGGTATATCCTCTCCTCCAGTCTGCTCTCTCCCATATCTTCTCCCACACTCCGTTTGCCTTTTCCAGGAGAGCATGGCGGATTTCTATGCATCTGTTGTATTATTGACCGTATACAGCATTTATGGCCAGTGAAATATATACTTTGCTGTATTTGATCTGTACATTATTCTAGCCAGACAGTGTTCTCTAATTGTTTCATTTTTGTAAGCCATGTGCCCAAAATATTGTAAACATCTTGATTACAGGAACAATTATGTCTACTTAAAAAAATCTGCCAGAGCAGCTAGCAGAGGCATAATATTCAACACATAGTAGGCTCTAAAATTGTTTTTGTGTTAGCATACAATTGAATAATAATGACTTGATTCATACATCACTCTAGAATTTCCATAAGCAAACATGCACTTGACTATGTACTCAGAAAGCCACCCTGGCTTATACAGTTCAGCTAATAAAATAGAAATATTTAGGATGAAGGGAAAAGTTATCAGGAATGTCTAACCTAAGTAGTAGCATTAAAAAGCATAGTCATAGAAGCAGGTCGACAATAAATAATTCACAGAAAATGCTTTTAAGAAAGGAGGATTTATCCAGTCAAAATGTTGTCCATAAATGAACCCATTCCAGTCCATACTTGAGTATTGTTCTTGAGGTGATTGATGTTTTGGTTATTACCCAATCTTTTATTCTAGTCTTCCAGATTCCAATGCCTTCCTTTTAAGTAGATCCTCTACTTGCTCCTTCAGCTTTCTCTTTGCCTCCTTATCATCCCCCTACTCCTTATGTTACTATTTACCATCATCATCATCTTCATCACCATCATCTTTGCCTGCAGCAATATGTATTTATATTTAAGAAAATAACCTCGAGTGAATTACACAGCACTCTCCTTCATGAGAGATGTATAGTTACCCCTGTAGAATACGTGCTGATGCAATAGTGTTATGTCCATGCTCTGAATCAAATATGAATGAGGGTTAGTGGATAATGAACACAGGAGGAAAAATAACAAAAAGACCTGGAATTCGCAGAGCATTTCAAGGTTTGCAAAGGACTTTGAACACATTTAAGCCTGGCAAAACTTGTGTGACCTAAGGCAACATGGGTATTATTATTTCCATTTACAGATGAGGATGCTAAGCTTCAGAGTTTGGGTGACTTCCCCCCTATCATATGGCTTTTAAGTGTATGAGACAGGATTGGAAATCAGGTCTTTCCTAATTGCTATTCTAACAATATTTTCATCATAGTACAAAAAGTCTATAAGAAATGTAGTAAGCTTGTGAAAAGGAAAATAGTGCTGGGGAATACTGATAGAAAGAAGACAAATAGTAAGCATTTCACAGATCAGTGCCAGTTAACCATTAGATAACTGATCCAGTAATGCTAATGGGATCTGTGTTTGTCACAATACTTCCCAAGTTGGAAGTTAGCGGTGGGGGAGATGCTCTGGGGCCTGTAGAGAGCAAGATCACAGGAAAAAGCACACACACACACACACACACACACACACACACACACAAACAAACACACACAGAGGATAGGAGGAATATAAGGCATCACTTAATGATGATGATTAATTCATGTTAGGGGTCTGGCAGAGGAAATGTTATTTTATGATCGTACTCTGCTAGTTATGATTTTCCATCTGTAACCTCTCAGCCTTAACTGAAGACAAAAATGTTATTCCTCTGTTTCTGGAGTTCCTACAACTTGGAGCCATGGCTGGGTGGTATAACATTGGAGAAAGACTTCTACCACATCCTGGATATTTAGCTTGTGGTGAAATGAGCTACTTTTTTTTCTTACATCAAAAGTTTTCCTAACATGTCCGGACTTTTATTGCCTCTGTGAATCTAAAATGTCTCAAATTAACTAATTTTACTGCAAGCTGACAAATAGCATAGATGGAGGCCATGATCGTTATAACTGGGGTTTGAGGATTCAATGGTAAAGGGAATTTGTAGAGCTTCCTAGCCCTTAATAGGCCAAATATAATCACATAGAGCATATGGTGGGAGGCGCTTCCTGAAAGGGTGAAACAGGAAGGGTGGTACAGGAAGAAGCAGTGGAGAGCAGTAGCATAGCTGGAAGCAAACAGCTTGGAGGCAGAGTAATTAGTATGAGTGAGGGGCATTTTCACTTAGGGGAGCCTATTTTGTTTTGAAGGCCTGATGGTGTGAAGACTTGAGGATGCTGGTGCCCACTGCATTTGTTATGTGCACCAACTTCTTGGTTGCTGTGATTGATTAGGTTTTCTGGTGTTGGGATTTGGCTTTCTGGTGTTTGAAGAAATGTTTTGGTTCTGTTTGCCATGTGGAGAGTCTGTTACATTTTGTGATTCAGAACCACACCAGCATATTCACAACTGCCATGGATGCTGTGAGTATCACTTTGGCATTATAGAGGTGAACCTGTCATAAGAACTAATCAGAAACGGGACAGGTAACCTAATAAAGCAGAGAAGTCTAGTTGATAAGCTAAAAGTTCTACCATCTCCCTTGGAAAATGATTAATTATACAGTCTGCTAAGGTTCTGATTGACTAATCAAACCTGGTCTCTATTATCCAAGTACTCCTCAGCAGTATAAAATCACTTGGCATCCAGCATTAAAATAAACAAACAAGCAAAACAAACAAACAAACATTTTATCTGCCCAGATGCTGTGCTAGCCCAAGATAATTGCTAAGTCCCCCAAGTACTCACTGACAGCAGGTCCTACAGAATGAGATATTATAATGAAGAACAAGAGTTAGAAACCATAGTCTGCACCAAAAGATATGTGAAACAGAAGAATTAGCAGCAAAATACCATAGCAGCAAAATTCTATTTTTGAAATTAAACAAATAAGTCATCTTAGTGATAAGTTGTACTAGTCTCTAAGATACTGTGTGTGGTTGAGGTTCTGGTCAATGTATTTAGTTTGATTCTCTGGTAGATAAATTATACTTTGGAGGCATACATTTTAAGCAGTAGGTTTATATATCATAAAATTCAGAAATTCTAGGTAAATTCCCATGATAAAAAGTAGAAGTGAGGTGGTGAATTAGGTTCAACCAAAAAAAAAAAAAAAAGAAGTTAGGGGCGGCTAGGTGGTGCAGTGAGTAAGCATGCCGGCCTCGGAGTTGGGATGACCTGAGATCGAAACCGGACTCAGAAAATGAGCACCCACACATAAATAATGACTAGTCGTGGCACCTTGAGCAAGTTATTTAACCCCAATTGCTTTAAAAAAATAAATTGACCAATTTGATTAAGGTATTTTTTAAAATGCTTTATTAACTTCTCATTTACATCATTCATTTCAACCAGATTTTGACTTAAAAATTTTTTTCCCCATTTTTCCTCTACCCACCACCCCAGAATAGCAGTCCCACAGGATATCCCCTCATCCAATCTGCTCTCTCCATATCTTCTCACATACCCCCTTAATCTTTTCCATTAGGGCAAGGTGAATCTCTTTGCCCTAATGCCTGCACATCTTATCTTCCAATTATATGCAAAAGTAGAATTAATAATAGTATATATATATATATATATATATATATGTGTGTGTGTGTGTGTGTGTGTGTGTGTGTGTGTGTGTGTGTGTGTGTGTGTGTATTTTTGAAACACTTAATTTTAAAACATTGAATTCCAAATTCATTCCCTTCCTCCCTTGTCACCCACTCCCTCTGGGAAGATAAGCAATTCAGTATATGTTTACATGTATAGCTATGCAAAACATTGCCATAGTAGATATATTGTAAAAGACTGGCTATATTTCCCTCCTACCTATCCCCCCCCCGCCAACTTGGTCCATTCCCTACTTTGATCCTGTACCTTTTCAAAAGTGGGTGCTTCCAACCTCCCTCCCCCCCAGCATACCCTCCCTTCCATCAACCCCCATCTCATCTCCCTCCCTCCTACTCTCCTGTAGGGTGAGATATACCATTTAGTATGTATGTCATTCTCTCCCTGAGCCAAATTCAATGAGAATATGGTTTTGCCTTTTTGCCTTCCTGTTCTTCCCCTCCCTTGCAACCACTTCCTCTTGCCTTTTCTGTATGAGCTAGTTTACCTATTTCTTTAATTAAACAAATGCTTTATTAACTTCTGGTTTACATCATTCATTTCCACCAGATTATGAGTTACATTTCCCCCCCATTTTCCCTACCAACCACCCCAGAATAGCAGTCCCACTAGATATCCCCTCATCCAATCTGCTCTCTCTCATATCTTCTCCCATACCCCCTTCGACTTTGCCATTAGGGCAAGGTGAATCTCTGAGCCCCAATGCCTGGACATCTTATGAAACATTTAATTTTAAAACTTCGATTTTCAGACCCATTCCTTCCTTCCTTGTCACCCACTCCCTCTGAGAAGATAAGCAATTCAGTATGTGTTGTACATGTATAGCTATGCAAAACATTACTATAGTAGATATATTGTAAAAGACTGCTTATATTTCCCTCCCACCCATCTCACCTCCCACCTGGTCCATTCCCTACTTTGATCCTGTCCTTCTTTGATAGTGGGAACTTCCAACCTCCCCTCCCCCCAAAATGCCCTCCCCTCCATCATCCCCCCTCTTATCCCCCTTTCCCCTACTCAGGAGGGTGAGTGAGGGTAAGATATCCCATTTAGTATGTATGTGATTCTCTCCTTGAGCCAACTTCAATGAGAATATGCTTTTGCCTTTTTGCCTTCCTGTTCTTCCCCTCCTCTGAAACTACTTCCCCTTGCCTCTTCTACATGAGATAGTTTACCCTACCCTGTCTCTCTCCATCTCCTCTTGCCACATTCCTCTCTCACCTCTTGACTTCATCCCTTAAGAATCATCCCTTCCTTGGGGCAGCTGGGTGGTGCATCGAGCAGAGAGCCAGCCCCGGTGCCAGAAGGACCTGAGCTTGGATCCCGCCCCAGACACCCAACAAAAACACAGCCGTGTGACACCGGGGAAGTCACCCGACCCCAATTGCCCTCCAAAAAAAAAAAAAAGAATCATCCCTTCCCATCAAATTCAACCTGTGCCCTCTATCCATGTATACCTGTGAACATATGCCATGTACCCTTCTTCAATTATTTTCATAATGAGAAAGGTTTCATCAAACACAGTTATTGTTTTTCCATGTAGGAATGTAAATAGTCCAACTTTGATAAGTTCCTTTTGATTTCTTTTCCTTGATTACCTTCTCAAGCACCTCTTGCTTCTTGTGTCTGAATGTCAAATTTTCTATTCAACTCTGGTTTTTTCATCAAGAATGCTTGAAAGTCCTCTATTCCACTGAATGACCATATTTTCCCCTGAAACAAGATACTCAGTTTTGCTGGGTAGGTGACCCTTGGCTTCAATCCCAGCTCTTTTGCCCTCTGGAATATCATATTCCATGCTCTTTGATCCCTCAGTGTAGAAGCTGCCAGGTCCTGTGCTACTCTGATTGTGTTTCCACAATATTGAAATTGTTTCTTCCTGGCTGCTTGTAGTATTTTCTCCTTGATCTGGGAGTTCTGGAGCCTGGCTATACTATTCCTAGGCGTTTTCTTTTTGGGATCTTCTTCAGGAGGTGACCAGTGGATTCTTTCAACCTCTATTTCCCCCACTGGGTCTAAAATATCAGGGCAATTTTCCTTGAGAATTTCTTTAAGGATGATTTCTAGGTTCTTTCTTTGATCATGGCTTCCAGGTAGTCCAATAATTTTTAAATTGTCTCTCCTGGATCTATTTTCCAGGTCAGTGGTTCTTCCCATGAGATATTTCACATTGCCTGTTAATCTTTCATTTGTTTGGATATGCTTAACAGCATCTTGATTTCTCATAAAGTCACTAGCTTCCATTTGCTCCAGTCTAACTCTGAAGGAATGAATCTCCTCAGTGAGCTTTTGAGAGTCTTTTTCCATCTGGCAAATTCAACTTTTTAAGGCATTCTTCTCCTCATTACCTTTCTGAGCCTCTTTTGCCATTTGAGTTAGTCTATTTTTTAAGGTGTTATTTTCCTCAGTCAGGCTGTTGGCTGTCATTTCATACTTTTCTTGCATCTTTTTCATTTCTCTTCCCAAATTTTCCACCACTTCTCTTACTTGCTTCTTAAGGTCCTCTATGGCCTGTAGCCAGCTTGTATTTTCATTTGGGGCTTTTGCTGCAGGAGTTCTGACCTCACAGTCCTCTTCCATACTTTGAGCCTCTTTGCCCCTAAAACAGGAGTCCAATGTTGAACTTTTCTGTTTATTTTGTTTCATTTGCCTCGGCATGTTGCCACTTAATTACTTCATTTTGGGGCTTGTTGCCACAGTAGGACTCTGCCACCAGACAGGGGAGCTTCCGCCCAAACGTGGGGTCTTCACAACTTCTGCCAGTTGGCTGGCCTCTGTAAAGCCTCCACCCACTCTGGCAAGTTGGATACCCACCCCAAACTTCCCCCCAGACCACAATTCAGATCCAGGCAGTTTAAAACAAGAGTGATTAACCCCCAGACTGATTGCTGGATCTCCCTACAGTTCACAGATCAGGAGCTAGAGCCACTACTGATGCTGCAAAATGGCTTCTGTGCTGCAGTTTCTTCAGCAGCTTTTCACCCCCAGGGGAAGAAGCCATGCATTCCCCAAATACTGGTCCCAAAGTCCATAGGGCACTAACCTCTCACTTTGTCCTAGGCATATCTGTGCTGATAATTCTGGAATCGCCACAATTGCTGGTGTTTGGGGGACCTTCCACCCGGCTGAAGGCCTGGCCACCTTGGGGCTAAAACCGAGGACCTGGGCTCAGCTCTGCATGCTGTGCTGTTGGTTCCCAGTGTGCTGTGCTGCCTGCTCTCAGAGCACTGCACTGGCTGCTCCCTTCAGGGCTGCTGGGCTGTCCTCAGCGGGAGGTTATCTTCTGTGTGCCATTCTGTGGGTGCTGGGGCTCCAGAAGTTGTTCAGAGCCCCCTTTCAAGTTGTTTTAAATTTGTGTGGGGCAGAACACATTGGAAATGCTGTTTCTACTCCGCCATCTTGGCTCCGCCCTCTAGTTTACCTATTTCTGTCTCTCCCAATCTCCTCTCATTAAATTCCTCTCTCACCTCTTAATTTTTCCTTTTAAGTATCATCCCTTCCTATTAAATTCGACCTGTGCCCTCTATCAATGTATACCTGTAAGCATATCTGCACACATTCACATATGTCTTCTTATGCCCATATACCCTTCTTCAACTATTTTCATACTGAGAAAGGTTTCATCAGTTACAATTATAGTTTTTCCATGTAGGAATGTAAACAGTTCAAGTTTGATAAGTTCATGATGATTTCTTTTCACTGTTTACCTTCTCAAGAATCTCTTGCTTCTTGTGTCTGAATGTCAAATTTTCTATTCAACTCTGGTTTCTTCCTCCAGAATGTTTGAAAGTCCTCTATTCCACTGAATGACCATATTTTCCCCTGAAACAAGATACTCAGTTTTTCTGGGTAGGTGATTCTTGGTTTTAATCTCAGATCCTTTGCCCTTTGTAATATCATTGATCAAGGTATTTTATAACCTATAGTATTATATTATATCTTGGGGGTAAGACAAAATGCTAGATGATATCGAGTATTTAGTCCAATAACCATCTGCCAACTATTGATTGAGCGTTGGATCACTTGTAGGACAAATTCTTGAGATAGAAAGGACTTATACTATTCACACACACACACACACACACACACACACACACACACACACACACACCATGTGCTCATTATACCTGATGGGACTGCCAAGGATTGTATATAACTTTTAATTGTCTTCTAGGAAAAAAAGGCAAAACAATAGTATATACTAAAAAGGCCCAATAGAAACATAACATCACCCACTATTACACAAAATAGAATCAAAGAGAGGAGGCATTAAATACAGTTCACAAATAACAAGACAGACATATAGGAAACACACATGGAAGTCTAAAGTTTCAGTATAAAGAATGCTGGATTTGGGGTCAGAAGATATGTATTTAAATCCAACTCTGCCACTTACTTTATGGTACTTTAGTTTCCTCCTCTGTAAAATGGTTTTTAGACTGGATGAATATAAGCTCCCCTTCCAGCTATAAGTTCAGAATCACTGTTACTTATAGTAAAAAGAAATTCAGTATGGATTACAAGTTTTCTAGTTCTCTGAAGTTTGGGGCATGTACCTCAAAAGATGAACTTATTAGTAAACATTATTACTCCATGTACTACGACCAACATTCCTAGGCAATGTGTCATAAGATATTAAACAAGTCTGCATAAAAAGCATTGAAGTTGTTGTGACATAACCCAACTTCTGCCAAATGAGCCTCCCTCAGAGGGAAACAGGTGTGAACAGATGTTCAGGAGCCCCTTGGGAAATGATCTACTTTTGGGTACAGAAGAAGTGCCAATATAAAATGATGGCAACAGGGCCTGGATGTAGATGAGTTGTGAATTCTGTTGGCAGACAAGATCAAGTCAATAAAGCCAAAGCTAAGTGGTTCCAAAATTTATGAACTGTATAAGCATTTGGCAAAATGAGTTGTCCATTGGACATCCAAATTCTGTTATCTATGATAACACATCTGCCTACTGGTCAAAATACCCTGGAATGTTGTTGATGCTATGCTTAAATCTGAGCTGAAAGCCAGCAATATAGTGGCCATAGTACTTTCGAAAAATAAGAAACTATAGTAGCTATTTTGGTATGTAGCATGTACATAGTATAAAATAGCTTCCACCTTCCTTGGGTCCAATTATATAGCATACAGTATGACCTAGGAATTTTTTTTTGCTCATTTTCAAATGGATAGTTTTCCAGTTTGACAAATAGTTAGTGTGGGTAGAACCCACACTTTCTCTCTAAAATTCATTCCTTTTCTGAACTTCCTTACTTTTGTTAAGGGTGGCACCATCTTTCCAATTAATCAGTTTTGCGATCTAGAAGTCATCCTCAAATACTCCTTCTCTCCTAACCCACATATGCACATATTGAATCAGTTGCCAAGTCTTGTTGATTCTATATCAGTATCATTATAATCCATCCAGGTATCTTCACTTACATGTGTAGAACCCTAGTTTTGAGGCATATAATATTTTTCCTGGACTGTTTCAGTAGCTTCCTAATTGGCCTCCCTGCATCATCTATTCACTTTCTAATTCATTCTTCACATAGCTGCCAATGTGATATTTTTTAAAGAAAATTCCTGACCATGTCACTCCCCTATTCAACAACCTCTAATGACGCCATTACTTTATAATTAAATTTCTTTATTTGCCCTGTTTTATAAAATGGGATAATTAGCAATATGATACTTTGGTGATAATGATCTCTTCACTTCTTCCTCTTCTTCCTTTTCTTTCTCCTCTATCTTTCTCTCCTTTTTTTCCCTTCTCTTATTTCTTTTTTTTTTTTTAAAGCAATTGGGGTTAAGTAACTTGCTCAAGGTTACACGGCTAGTCATTATTTATGTGGGGGTGCTCATTTTCTGAGGCCGGATCTGATCTCGGGTCATCCAAACTCCAAGGCCGGCGCTCTTACTCACTGCGCCACCTAGCCGCCCCTTTAGGGCAATTGGGGTTAAGTAACTTGCCCAAGGTTACACGGCTAGGTTTTTGTTTGTGCGGATTAGGTGTTGGAGGCCGGCTCCGAACTCAGGTCCTTCTGATTCCAGGGCCGGCACTCTATTCACTGCGCCACCTAGCCGCCCCCCTTCTCTTATTTCTGATTCTTCTTCACTGAGTTCAAATTTGGGCTCTGATGCTGGACCACCTAAGATTCTAATAGCATCTCTATGTCACTTCCCAATCATATCCCAACCATTCCACCATAGTTTCCTACCTCTGTTATTTGTACCTCCTCTATTTCTCAGCCATCCTTTATGTATTTTCTTCCCCATATAAAATGGAAATTCTGTGATCACAGAGAATGTCTTACTTTTGAATACAATGCCTAGCTCATAGTAAGCACTTAATGAATGCTTTGTCTTCACCACCACCACCACCACCACCACCACCACCACCACCTCCACCTGCACCACCTCCACCAGCACCATCACCACTATCATCACTATCATCTTTCTCTTTTACCTCCTCCTCTACCTTATCATTCTCACCATCCCTTTCTCCTTCACGCTTTTGACCTTTTCTTTCTCCTCATCACATTATTTTTTTTCTCTTCTCCTCTCAGGTGAGTATATGTGGTCATTCCACTTCATGCTGGCCCTTTGTAGGATTTGTGAAGAGAATGATCTTTAAAATCAAATTTGGAAGTATCAGTGCCAAAAAAGTCAGGTTGAGTATAACGGTAATGAAATTTGAAGATCCTTTGTATTGGAAAGCTAAGAGGTACTTAGCACCAATTTCAAATTAAGCCTCTGTTAAAGAAACATAAGATATGAACCCCTGTTCCTGACATAACAGGAAGGGGCTGAACAGGTAGGAGCTATACCATATTTAAAGAGGATGGGCAGAACTTCTTGGGATAAGCACCTGAAGGCTGGGCTGCTGCTTCTGGACTGGAACTTCCATGGAGAAAGTGGTTTTGAAGCGCACACATTTGAAGACAACAACAGCTACCACAGCGGTAGCTGCAGCAACAACAGCCACTTTCAGAGCTCTCAGTCTACACATGATAAAGGGATTGGACAACTAGTATAGTGGAACCTTTGCTTACACTGGGAGCTGCTTGACAACTCCAGTGTCCATTTACAATTATGAATCACATTTACAGAAGATATAGGAGCACTTATGGTCTGTCACAAAGGAACAGGGGGCTTAGTAACATTCCCAAGGACAAAAGGAGTGCTAGTGCTTATGACTGCAGCAGAAAAGAGGTCCTTTCTGGGTAAGACCAGAGCACACAGGAGAGCAGTGACCATGATTCTTCTCAGATCACACCACCTTAGAAGCACCCAAAACTGTCAGATTCACAGAACTAGCTCTGAAAACAACAGAACAAAAAAAGCCTGAAGCTTCGGAAAGTGCCAAAATAATATTGGAGTGATTTGCCATTTCCTTCTCTAAGTGATCAAAGACCAAATTAAACATAAAGATAAAAATCAATAAATAGGTTGAAAAACTGAAAACAACAACAATAACAACACAAAAACTTGGCCATAAAAAACTACTACAATGGTAGAGAAAAGCAAGACACAAACTTGGAAGACAATAAAATGAAAACAGCTACAATCAAAGAGTGAAAGAAAAAAAATGCTATTTGACCCATGCCCAACTAGAATTTTGAAAGAGATGAGTGGTAGAGCGGGAAAATGAGAAAACAAATGAGAGTAATTAAGTATATGTGGGAAGAAAAAGAGAATTAACAGCTCTGTTATAAAAGCACCAAAAAAAGCCCTGAAAAAAACAATTCCTTAAAAAAGCCAAAACCGAATTGGTCTAATGGTTAAAAAAAGTCATAAAAATTCACTGAAGGAAAGAACTGCTTTAAGAGGAGGATAGGTTGGTGTGCAGCTAAGATGGTAGAGTAAGTCAGGAACTCACTTGAACAACAGTAATGAGGTCTGTAGGAGAGATCCACTACATTGTAATAAGCATTTTTTAAATTTTAAACAAATGCTTTATTAACTTCTGTTTTACATCATTCATTTCTGCCAGATTTTGAATTACAATCATTTTCCTCCCATTATTCCCCTACCCAACCTCCCAGAATAGCAGTCCCACAAGATACCACTTGCTCCAATCTGCTCTCTCCCATACCTTCTCCCATACCCCCATCAACTTTTCCATTAGAGGAAGGTGAATCTTTGTGTCCCAATGCCTGCACATCTTATCTCCCTATTACAAGCAAAAGAGTATTAATAATAGTATTTATATATATTTGAAACATTAAATGTTAAGACCTCTAATTTCAGATCCATTTCCTTCCTCCCTTGTCACCCATTCCCTCTTGGGAGATAAGTAATTCAGTATATGTTGTACATGTCTAGCTATGCAAAACATTATCATAGTAGTATGTATGTCATTCTCTCCCTGAACCAAATTCAATGAGAATGTGGATTTGCCTTTTTTTTCCCTTCCTATTCTCCCCCTCCCTTGCAACCACTTCCCCTTGCTTCTTCTACATGAGATAGTTTACCCTACCCTGTCTTTCCCCATCTCCTCTTGCCACTTTCCTCTCTCACCTCATAATTTCATCCCTTGAGTATTCTCCCTTCCCAACAAATTCAACCTATGCCCTTTATCCATATACACACACATTCACATATGTATTCATATGACCACATACCCTTCTTCCATTATTTTCATAGTGAGAAAGATATCATCACTCACAGTTATTGTTTTTCCATATAAGAATGTAAATAGTTCAACTTTGATAAGTTCCTTTTGATTTCTTTTCCCTGATTACCTTCTCAGGTATCTCTTCCTTCTTGTGCCTGGATGTCAAATTGTCTATTCAGTTCTGGTTTTTTCCTCAAGAATGCTTGAAAGTCCTCTATTCCACTGAATGACCATATTTTCCCCTGAAACAAAATACTCATTTTTGCTGGGTAGGTGACCCTTGGGTTCATTCCAAGTTCTTTTGCCCTCTGGAATATCATATTCCATGCCCTTCGATCCCTCAGTGTAGAAGCTGCCAGGCCCGGGGCTATTCTGATTGTGTTTCCACAATATTGACATTGTTTCTTCCTGGATGCTTGCATTCTTCTCCTCATTGCCCTTTTGGGCCTCCTTTGCCATTTGAGTTAGTTTATTTTTTTAAGGTGTTGTTTTCCTCATTCAGGCTGTTGGCCCTCATTTCATACTTTTCCTGCATCCTTCTCATTTCTCTTTCTAATTTTTCCTCCACTTCTCTTATTTGATTTTTAAAATCCTTCTTAAGGTCCTCTATGGCCTGCAACCCACTCATGTTTTCCCCTGGGGCTTTTGGAGCAGGACTTCTGACCTCACAGTCCTTTTCCCACTCTATGCCCCCAAAATAGGAGTCTAGGGTTGCATTTTTCTGTTTCCTTTGCCTTGGCATGTTGCCACTTAATTACTTGAATTTTGGGCTTGTTGCCACACTCTGGCTTTAAGGCCAGATAGAGGAATTTTCGTCCCGAACATGTGGAGGGCAACTTCCATTTCTGGCAAGCTGTAAACCCATCCACGACTTTCACCCTAGATCACAATCCAGATCCTGGGAGGTTAAAGCAAGAGTGATTACCCGCCAAGACTGATCGCTGGATCTCCCTACAATTTGTAGGCTGGGAGCTGGAGCTGCCTCTGAAAACTACAAAATTGTGTGTCTCCTCAGTGGCTTCTAGCCCCCAGGGGAGGGAGATGCCGCATTCCCCAAATATCGGTCCCAAAGTCCATAGGACACTAACCTCTTACTTTGTCTTAGGCAAGTCTATGTTGATAATTCTGGAGTTGCCACAGCTCCTGGTGTTCTGGGGTTCCTCCAGCTGGCTGCTGGCCCTGCCACCCTGGGGCTAAAACCTCGGCTCACCGGGACCTGGGCTTGGCTCGGCTCCCCTCGCTCTGCCCGCTGCTCGCTGCTGGCTCCCAGACTGCTGCGTTGGTCTTTCCTGCAGGGCTGCTGGGCTGTCCTCAGTGGGAGGTTAGCTTCTCTGTGTCGTTCTTTAGGTGCTGGGGCTCCAGAAGTTGTTCAGAGTCCCCTTTTACATAGTTTGGGGGAAATCTGGGGTCAGAGTGGCTTGGATGAGCTGTTTCTACTCTGCCATCTTGGCTCTGCCCCCCGTAATAAGCATTTTTAAATGTATTTTGAATACTCTTAAATTCACCTCCAAAGAATTATGAAATAATGCATCAAAGCAAATTCTGTGGAAGCAGAACCAACAAAGATATGACAAAGCCAATTTCCAGCCCAAAGCAACTGAAAACTTTGGCAGGAAAGGTCTTTCTCCTTTGTGTAAATGGGGAGTATAGTTCTGTATAGGTGGCTTCTGTGCAAATGAGAATCAGGTCAAGTCCCTGTAAGATATGAGTGAGGACTCAAGCTCAGTTCATCAGCTAGGCCACATAGTCCCAGCACAGTTGGTCAGCAGCTGGGCCCCTGAGCATCCAATGCAGAAGGCTAGTTGAGTTGCCCTTAACCTCCTGGCACAGCAGACCTATTCCTGTAAAGTTTAATGGCCAGGCTCCATAGCCTTGGCTTGCAAGCCGGCAGCTAGGTCCCTGTGTCCCTGATGTGGCAGGTCAGTGATGAGGCCCCATACCCTATACTCAAAAAGCTTGTATCAATGCCTCCTCCATCCCAAGAGCAGAGCCTAACTTGAATGTAAAATTAAAATCATATAATAGGCTAGAAAAATGAATAAAAACCAATCAAACAAGGAAAGAATATGACCATAGAAAGTTACATAGTGACAGGGAAGATCTCAGTAAAGGACAACAATGTCAAAAAAGCTACATGAAAAGCCTCAAAGAAAAATGTGAATTTTCTCAGCTCTCACCACCCAAAAAAAAAAATCCTCTTGGAAAAACTCAAAAAGGATTAGAAGAAATTATATGAGATGTAGAAAAATTTTGGGAAGACAGATGAAAGTGATGCAAGAGAATAGCGACAAAAGAGTCAACAGCTTGGTAAATGAAGCACAAAAAAGGGGAAAAAGTGGTAAAAAAAATCACTAAAAAACAACTCCTTAAAAAGTGAGATTGACCAATTGGAAAAGGAGGTACAAAAGCTCACTCAAGAAAATAATGCTTTAGGGGGCAGCTAGGTGATGCAGTGAATAGAGCATTGGCCTTAGAGTCAGGAGGACCTGAGTTCAAATCCAGCCTCAGACACTTAATACAAAAACTGGCCTTGTGACTTTGGGCAAGTCACTTAACCCCAATTGCTTTCCAAAAAACAAAAAAGAAGAAAAGAAAATAATGCTTTAAAATAATAATCAGGCAAATGTTAGTTAATGACTCCATGTGACATCAAGAATCTGTTTCCCTGAAGCCACAAGCACTAGCACTCCTCTTGCCGTTGAAAATATGTCCATGGTCCCTGTTTCCTTGCGTCAAATCATAAGTGCTCCTGTCTCTTCTGGAAGTGTGACTCAGTATTGGATCTGGGCAATAGAGTTGCCAATCACCACCAGCAGTGCTAAATCAAGTGTATCCAGAGTAAGGAAAGGTTCCACTAGAATCTCTTTCTTACCAGCTGTCCAAGTCCTTTATAACCTCTGGGCTGAGAGTTCTGATAGTGGCTGCTGTTGCTGCTGCAGCTGTGGTAGCTGTTGTCTGCAAATGTGTACACTGAGCACAGCCCTCAAGCCAATGTCATGGTACTCTCCTGCAGACCTGGTAAGTTTTCCTAGGCCTTCAAAAATGTTTCACCTTGACTTTTTGTTGGCACAGCTACTTCAAAATTTTATTTTAAAGTTGTTTGGAGAGGGATGTTGAGAGAGTTTGGTCCTTTTCTGTTTCTTAAAAAAATCAATAAAATAGGTGAAAGTGTTTTGCAGAGTGGAGATTGCGGTAAGACAATTATTATTATGGTCGGAAGTGGCAATATCAGAAATTGAACCTCTTACCATGTTCCAATTTATCATTTTCACCTCTTATCTTTTTCAATTATCATTTTGTGTAATTAAACTCCAAACCTGTTGAGCCTCTAAATACTATTGCCTCCTTGATAATTTTGTATTTTTGTCATGTGTTACTTTAAACTTAGTTTCATCATCTTTCACTTCTGCAGCCTGTTCACTGGAGTATTTGGGGTAGATACAGTAAAGTGGTTTTCTCTTTGCAAATATTTTAACTTTACCTTTCTTGTCCCACTTTGTTCAGCCAGTATTTTCTTTTTTGGAACTAAAGACCTGTTGAGTGGCTTTTTTTTTTTGCCCTTTTTATGAGAGGGGAAGGCAAGGCATTTGGGGTTAAATGACTTGCCCAAGGTCACATGGCTAGTAAGCATTAATTGTCTGAGGCTGGATTTGAACTCAGGTCTTCCTGACTCCCGGGATGGTGCTCTATCCACTGCACCACCTAACCACCCCTCCCTTTACTGTTTTCCTCAAGACTTTTACCTATAAAGTAAAACTTTCAGCCTTGGTTTATTATCTTCCTCCTTGTCATTTACTATCATCCGCAATAATTTCAGTGTCCATATCTATGACATTTCTAATATCTCATCCTTACTATTACTTGAACTCTTTAATTTCTGTGACCTTTACTCCTACTCTACAGTAGCCAGGGTTGTCTCTCTTTACATCATACCATCACTAAATAGTACATCTCCTTCAAGATCCTGGATTCTGAAATCCCCATTGTTGCTGGGCTCATGGGGGTGGCTGAGGCTTGCTCAGGGCACCCGATATCTGAAATGCAGTGATGAGGTAGGAGACAGAGATGGTAAAAGGCTCTGTTTATTCTGCCTAAAGCAAGCTCTTTCATACCTCCTAACATCCTATATTCAGATGTAGCAATCTATGCTGCTCCTGTGCTGTACCTGTATGTGACCTATAGGCCAACAGGTATGGAGATTAACAGGAAATGGGGCAGGGCAAAGTTTGGAGAGCTTATCTGGACCTTAGGGCCATAGAGACAACAGGTAAGAGGGTCCCTTGACCATCCCTGTCATCCCTAGACTATATGTAACCCTCAACAAGCCCCAATCAAAACCCCATCAACCCATCTCTGTTCACAATCACTTGTCTTTTTATGTCTTCCTTCTCCTTTGTTCTTTCCATAATGATGCGTTCATTCATTCAAACATTCATGCATGTACACATCAACCATTTATTAAGTATGCACTGTGCTATGTACTAAAGGAGATAAAAGTGAAGTTAAGATAGAGCCACTGTGTTCATGAATTGTAGCCTAGTAGCAGAATGGAACAGCCATAAATAAGTATATTATACAATATTACAAAATAATAGAGATGAATAAAACAAAGTACCATATGAAGTTCAAGGCAGAAGACGATTGTCGGCAGTTAGAATCACAGAAGAGTTCCTAGAAGTGACATATAGTTTGAGATTTAAATAATGAATAAGAATTCAACAACCAAAGTGAAAGAGCATAAAGGTATTCCTGGCATTGGGGGCAACAGAAATAAAAAACATGGGAATAATACAATCATGGCTATTTTATCTATCTCAAAATAGACAGGGAACTGTCTACTTTGCCAAGGCAACATGATCCTTAATCACTCAGTATTTTCTTTTCCCTAATCTCCCAGTTAATCAAACTGATCTAGTCTTACTTTCTTTTCTACCATATGGAAATACATTCTGACAACACTTTCCCCTTGCTTAGAATCCTTCCCCTGTTTAATCTGCTACCATTTCTTCTCAGTTAAACCTCAACTATTTTCTATGTTCCTAACCTTGATTAGGGAATTCTCCATTGATGTTAAAGACAAAACCTTTCTGACTGTATCCTCTACATATAAAATCCCTCTGATTGAAATTAGATTCTCAATGATGAAAAGACCTCCTTTTATATATACTTTATTGATTATCACATTCTCAATGATTACTATTCCAAATCTTTTCTCTTTAGGCCTACCAACTCCATCCACTCCAATTTTACTGTAAAGAGATGTCACCATCTATATTATATAAAAATGTCTTTAACTAATGCCCTCTCAATCCTTCCACTCCCACCTGACAGTGGCCTTTCTTTTCTATAACTCCTCATTGTTAATGTTTTTTTTTTTTAATTTTCGGAGGGCAATCAGGGTTAAGTGACTTGCCCAAGGTCACACAACTAGTGAAGTATGTCAAGTGTGTGTGACTGGATTTGAATTCAGGTTCTCCTGACACCATGGCCAGTGCTCTATTCACTGCATCACCTAGCCGTTCCTATTGCTTTTTTTTCAACAAATGCTTTATTAACTTTTGTTTTACATCATTCATTTCTGCCAGATTTTGAGTAACAATCATTCCCCCCCACTGTTTTTCCCCTACCCACCCTCCCAGAATAGCAGTCCCAAGATATGGCTTCCTGCAATCTGCTCTCTCCCATACTTTCTCCCATACCCCCTTTGACTTTATCGTTAGAGGCAGGTGAATCTTTGTGTCCCAATGCCTGCACATCTTATCTCCCAATTACAAGCAAAAGAGAATTAATAACAGTATTTATATATATTTGAAACATTTCATCCTAAGACCCTGAATTTCAGATCCATTTCCTTCCTCCCTTGTCATCCATTCCCTCTGGGCAGATAAGTAATTCAGTATATGTTGTACATGTCTAGCTATGCAAAACATTATCATAGTAGATACATTGTACAACGCTGCTTATAATTCCCTCCAACTCATCCCACCCCCCACCTGGTCCATTCCCTACATGATCCTGTCCCTCTTCTATAGTGGGTACTTCCAATCTCCCCTCCACCCAAGGAGGCCCTCCCATTCATCATCCCTCCTCTCATCCCCCTACCACCTATTCTGCTGCAGGTTGAGATATCCCATTCAGTACGTATGTCATTCTCTCCCTGAATCAAATTCAATGAGAATGTGGTTATGCCTTTCTGCCTTCCTATTCTCCCCCTCCCTTGCAACCACTTGCCTTTCCTTCTTCTACATGAGATAGTTTGCCCTACCCTATCTTTCCCCATCTCCTCTTGCCACTTTCCTCTTTCACCTCATAATTTAATCCCTTGATTATCCTCCCTCCCCAACAAGTTCAACCTATGCCCTCTATCCATATATAACTGTAACCACATACACATGCATTTGCATATGTATTCATGTGACCACACATCCGTCTTTCATTATTTTCATAGTGAGAAAGATTTCATCAGTTACAATTATTGTTTTTCCATAGAGGAATGTAAATAGTTCAACCTTGATAAGTTCCTTTTGATTTCTTTTCCCTGATTACCTTCTCAGACATCTCTTGCTTCTTCTGTCTGGATGTCAAATTTTCTATTCAATTCTGGTTTTTTCCTCAAGAATTCTTGAAAGTCCTCTTGAATGAACCCTAGTTTCATTACTAGCTCGTTTGCCCTCTGGAATATCATATTCCATGCCCTTCTATCCCTCAGTGTAGAAGTTGCCATTTCGAGAGGCAGAGCAAAGATGGAGGAGTAGAAACAGAACTTCCAAGCCACTCTGCCCCCTGATTTCCCCAAATTATGTAAAAGGGGACTCTGAACAACCTCTGGAGCCCCAGCACCCAGAGAACAACACAGAGAAGCTAACCTCCTTCTGAGGACAGCCTAGCAGCCCTGCAGCAAGGACCAGCACAGCAGGTCTGGGACCTGGCAGCACGCAGCACACAGAGCGCAGGAGCCGAGCCGGGCCAAGGTCCCAGTGAGCCAAGGTTTTAGCCCCAGGGCAGCAGGGGCAGCAGCCGGCTGGAGGAACCCCAGAATACCAGTAGCTGTGGCAACTCCAGAATTATCAACATAGACATGCCTAGGACAAAGTAAAAGGTTGGTGTCCTATGGACTTTGGGACTGGTATTTAGGGAATTCGTCGGCTCCCTCCCCTGGGGGCTAGAAGCCGCTGAGGAGACACGCTATTTTGCAGTTTTCAGAGGCGGCTCCAGCTCCCGGCCTCCAAATCGTAGGGAGATCCAGCGATCAGTCTTGGGGGGTAATCGCTCTTGCTTTAACCTCCCTGGATCTGGATTGTGATCTAGGGTGGAAGTAGTGGGTGGGTTTACAGCTTGCCAGAAACGGAAGTTGCCCCCCACACGTTCGGGACGAAAATTCCTCTATCTGGCCTTAAAGCCATAGTGTGGCAACAAGCCCAAAAGTCAAGTAATTAAGTGGCAACATGCCAAGGCAAAGGAAACAGAAAAATGCAACCCTAGACTCCTATTTTGGGGGCATAGAGCGGGAAAAGGACTGTGAGGTCAGAAGTCCTGCTCCAAAAGCCCCAGGGGAAAACATGAGCAGGTTGCAGGCCATAGAGGACCTTAAGAAGGACTTTAAAAATCAAATAAGAGAAGTGGAGGAAAAATTGGGAAGGCAAATGAGAAGGATGCAGGAAAAGTATGAAATGAGGGTCAACATCCTGACTGAGGAAAACAACCCCTTAAAAAATAAACTAACTCAAATGGCAAAGGAGGCCCAAAAGGGCAATGAGGAGAAGAATGCCTTAAAAAGTTGAATTTGCCAGATGGAAAAAGAATCTCAAAAGTTCACTGAGGAGATTCATTCCTTCAGAGTTAGACTGGAGCAAATGGAAGCTAATGACTTTATGAGAAATCAAGATGCTGTTAAGCAGATCCAAACAAATGAAAGATAAGAAGGCAATGTGAAATATCTCATGGGAAAAACCACTGACCTGGAAAATAGATCCAGGAGAGACAATTTAAAAATTATTGGACTACCTGAAAGCCATGATCAAAGAAAGAACCTAGAAATCACCCTTCAAGAAATTCTCAAGGAAAACTGCCCTGATGTTTTAGATCCAGAGGGCAAAATAAAGGTTGAAAGAATCCACCGATCACCTCCTGAAAAAGATTCCCAAAAGAAAACTCCCAGGGATATTATAGCCCTGTTCCAGAATCCCCAGATCAAGGAGAAAATACTACAAGCAACCAGGAAGAAACAATTTCAATATTGTGGAAACACAATCAGAATAGTCCAGGACCTGGCAGCTTCTACACTGAGGGATAGAAGGGCATGGAATATGATATTCCAGAGGGCAAAAGAACTGGGAATGAACCCAAGGGTCATTTCCCCAGCAAAACTGAGTATTTTTTTTCAGGGGAAAATATGGTCATTCAGTGGAATAGAGGACTTTCAAGAAAAAACCAGAGTTGAATAGAAAATTTGACATCCAGACACAAGAAGGAATAGATGCCTGAGAAGGTAATCAGGGAAAAGAAATCAAAAGGAACTTATCAGAGTTGAACTATTTACATTCCTATGTGGAAAAGCAATAACTGGGACTGATGATACCTTTCTCACTATGAAAATAATGGAAGAAGGGTGTGTGGTCATATGAATACATATGTGAATGTGTGTGTATATGGTTACAGTTATATATGAATAGAGGGCATAGGTTGAATTTGTTGGGAAGGGAGAATACTCAAGGGATGAAATTATGATGTGAGAGCGGAAAGAAGCAAGAGGAGATGAGGAGAGATAGGGTAGGGTAAACTATCCCATGTAGAAGAAGGAAAGGCAAGTGGTTGCAAAGGAGGGGGAGAATAAGGAAGGCTAAAAAGGCAAAACCACATTCACATTGAATTTGGTTCAGGGAGAAAATGACATACATACTAAATGGGATATCTCAACCTGCAGCAGGATAGGGGGAAGGGGGATGAGAGGAGGGATGATGGGTGGGAGGGCATCCTTGGGGGGAGGGGAGGTTGGAAGTACCCACTATAGAAGAGGTACAGGATCATGTAGGGAATGGACCAGGTGGGGGGTGGGATGAGTGGGAGGGAATTATAACAGAATTATAACAGAATTATTATAATATATGTACAATATATCTACTATGATAATATGCATAGCTAGACATGTACAACATATACTGAATTACTTATCTCCCAAGAGGGAATGGGGGACAAGGGAGGAAGGAAATGGATCTGAAATTCGAGGTCATAACATCAAATGTTTCAAATATATACAAATACTATTATTAATACTCTTTTGCTTGTAATAGGGAGATGAGATGTGCAGGCATTGGGACACAAAGATTCACCTTCCTCTAATGGAAAAGTCGATGGGGGTATGGGAGAAGGTATGGGAGAGACCAGATTGGAGGAAGCGATATCTTGTGGGACTACTATTCTGGGAGGTTGGGTAGGGGAATAATGGGGGGAAGATGATTGTAACTCCAAATCTGGCAGAAATGAATGATATAAAACAGAAAAAAAAAAAAGAAATGTTTGTTAACTCGCCTTGAAAAAAAAAAATAAATGCTTGCTAACTTGAAAAAAAAAGAAGAAGTTGCCAGGTCCTGGGAGTTTTCTTTTTGGGATCTTTTTCAGGAGGTGATCGGTGGATTCTTTCAACCTCTATTTTGCCCTCTGGATCTAAAACATCAGAGCCGTTTTCTTTGAGAATTTCTTGAAGGGTGATTTTTAGGTTCTTTCTTTGATCATGGCTTTCAGGTAGTCCAATAATTTTTAAATTGTCTCTCCTGGATCTATTTTCCAGGTCAGTGGTTTTTCCCATGAGATATTTCACATTGCCTTCTAATCTTTCGTTTGTTTGTATCTGATTAACAGCATCTTGATTTCTCATAAAGTCATTAGCTTCCATTTGCTCCTGTCTAACTCTGAAGGAATGAATCCCCTCAGTGAACTTTTGAGATTCTTGTTCCATCTGGCAAATTCGACTTTTTAAGGCATTCTTCTCCTCATTGCCCTTTTGGGACTCCTTTGCCATTTGATTTAGCCGGCAACCTGCTCATGTTTTCCCCTGGGGTTTTTGGAGCAGGACTTCTGACCTCACAGTCCTTTTCCTGCTCTATGCCCCCAAAATAGGAGTCTAGGGTTGCATTTTTCTGTTTCCTTTGCCTTGGCATGTTGCCACTTAATTACTTGACTTTTGGGCTTGTTGCTACAATATGGCTTTAAGGCCAGATAGGGGAATTTTTCTCCAGAAAGTGTGGGAGGGTAACTTCTTTTTCTGGCAAGGTGTAAACCCACCCACAACATTAACCCCACCTCACAATCCAGATCCAGGGAGGTTACAGCAAGGGTGATTACCCCCCAAGACTGATTGCTGGATCTCCCTAAAGTTCGCAGGCCAGGAGCTGGAGCCGCCACTGAAAACTCAAAATGGCGTGTGTCCTCAGTGGCTTCTAACCACCAGGGGAGGAAGCCGATGCATTCCCCAAATACTGGTCCCGAAGTCCATAGGGCATTAACCTCTCACTTTGTCCTAGGCATGTCTATGTTGATAATTCTCGAGTTGCCACAGCTGCTGGTGTTCTGGAGTCTCTCCAGCCAGCTGCTGGCCCTGATGCCCTGGGGCTAAAACCTCAGCTCACAGGGAACTGGGCTCAGCTTGGCTTGGCTGGGCTCAGCTGCACTCAGCTACCTGTGCTCTGTGTGCTGTGCTGCGTGCTGCCGGCTCCCAGACTAATGCACTGGTCCTTCCTGCAGGGCTGCTGGGCTGTCCTCAGTGGGAGGTTTCCTTCTCTGTGTCATTCTGTGGGTGCTGGGGCTCCAGAAGTTGTTCAGAGTTCCCTTTTACATAGTTTGGAGGGAATCTGGGGGCAGAGTGGCTTGGATGAGCTGTTTCTTCTGTGTCATCTTGCCTCCGCCCCCCGCTCCTATTGTTAATATCTCTCCTTTTCACTTATCACAATGTCCCCCATGTCATAATTATGTATATCATTTCCCCTCTTTTAAATACTAAATTCATTGAAAGTTGGATGTGTAATTTCTATTTTATATCATGAACTTCTTGTATAGTGTCTTGTACCTAGGAAAAGGGTAGAGATTTAGACCTTTGATTTGACTCTCATATAAATCTCAGGAATAAGGAAAGTCCCCCTACCAGTGCAAATCTGCACCTTGCTTACCTAGAACACTGTTCCTTTAAGTAACTTGCTCAAGATCTCATAACCCATATGTGACAGACAGGATTTGAACTCAAGTTTTCTTGGCTTTGAGGCCAGTTCACTCTGTACTAGTAGTACATATTTCCTCCATGATTGCGTATAGCAGACACTTGATAAATATAAGATGAATTGAATACTGGCCATGGGGAGGGTGTGACTCATTGCTCTTCTTAGTACTTCAGTAGACAAATGCAAGAAGACATCTTTTTTTTTAAACAAATGCCTTATTAACTTCTGTTTTACATCATTCATTTCTGCCAGATTTTGAGTTACAATGATTTTCCCCCCATTAGTCCCCTACCCACCCCATACCTTCTCCCATACCCCCTTTGACTTTTCCATTAGAGGAAGGTGAATCTTTGTGTCCCAATGCCTTCACATCTTATCTCCCAATTACAAGCAAAAGAGTATTAATAATAGTATTTATATATATTTGAAACATTTCATCCTAAGACCCTGA
This sequence comes from Gymnobelideus leadbeateri, assembly GCA_011680675.1. NCBI lineage: Eukaryota > Metazoa > Chordata > Mammalia > Diprotodontia > Petauridae > Gymnobelideus > Gymnobelideus leadbeateri. Next base: position 180,943 of record WOXC01009075.1, read on the forward strand.
ATTTCAGGTCCATTTCCTTCCTCCCTTGTCATCCATTCCCTCTGGGCAGATAAGTAATTCAGTATATGTTGTACATGTCTAGCTATGCAAAACATTATCATAGTAGATACATTGTACAACGCTGCTTATAATTCCCTCCCACTCATCCCACCCCCCACCTGGTCCATTCCCTACATGATCCTGTCCCTCTTCTATAGTGGGTACTTCCAACCTCCCCTCCCCACAAGGAGGCCCTCCCATTCATCATCCCGCCCCATCCCATTCAGTTTGTATGTCATTCTCTCCCTGAACCAAATTCAATGAGAATGTGGATTTGCCTTTTTTTTCCCTTCCTATTCTCCCCCTCCCTTGCTGGATCTCCATATGGTTCTGCAGGCCAGGAGCTGGAGCTGCCTCTGAAAACTACAAAATGGCATGTCTCCTCAGCGGCTTCTAGCCCCCAGGGGAGGAAGTTGACACATTCCCCAAACACAGGTCCCAAAGTCCATAGGACACTAACCTCTTACTTTGTCCTAGGCATGTCTATGTTGATAATTCTGGAGTCGCCACCGCTGCTGGTGTTCTGGGGTTCCTCTAGCCGGCTGTTGGCCCTGGCGCCCTGGGGCCAAAACCTCGGCTCATGGGGACCTCAGCTCAGGCTCAGCTTGGCTTCCCGCACTCTGCGGGCTGCATGCTGCCAGCTGCCAGACCGCTGCGCTGGTCCTTCCTGCAGGGCTGCTGGGCTGTCCTCAGTGGGAGGTTAGCTTCTCTGTGTTGTTCTGTGGGTGCTGGGGCTCCAGAAATTGTTCAGAGTCCCCTTTTACATAGTTTGGGGGGAATCTGGGGTAGAGTGGCTTGGATGAGCTGTTTCTACTCTGCCACCTTGGCTCCACCCCTCGAGACATCTTCCTACAGAGTAGATTTTCAGTTTCATGTGCAATCATCTTTTTTGTTATATTATGTTATGGAAATGTTTACATTATCCTATAAATTAAGAAAATAATGCATCTCCTTTTTGCTTAAATTATTTAATATTTACTCCTTAGGCTTTCCCTGTCTGTCTCTCTGTCTCTGTCTCTCTGTCTCTCTCTCTGTCTCTCTTTCTCTCTTTCTCTGTCTCTCTCCCACTTGCATAAAAACAGATTTCTAGGTGGGAGGCAGCAGGAAATAATCTATAATAGATAGAGTGGTGGACAGAAAACAGTAGTAGCCTGGGGCAAAAGTAAACATAGGTATTGTCAGAGAGACCAGAAAATGCACCCTTTGTTTTTTTATTGTTATTGTTGCTTTGTTTTTTAATTTTTTAAACTCTGCAACACATGGGGATACTATATAGAAACTAGCTTTGTTATTCAGCTAAATATATATTATAAACAATTACTGTCATGTTTACACACCAGAATGTATCAAGCTTTTACATGTTTCTGTGTGTAAAAATTGCCAGATCTCAGACTTTTTCAATTATTTACAATACATTCCTGTCTGTATGTGTATGTATAGCCCATATGTGAGTAGAAATTTTTCTGTATAAATATATAACTTCATTTAAATATAATATTTCCTTTCTTAAAGTGTTTATATTTCAGAACCTTTAAGGGTAAACCAAGAAAGAGGTAGGGATTTACTTAAGAATATAAGAATAGAGCTGACTTTTAAGAGTAATGTATAGTATTTGGGGTGATTGAAAAATATCTATTTGTTCACATTGCTATGTAATATAGTAAAACAAACAAGCAAAAAAGCTCCAAATCCGTGCCTCATGAAGTATTTCCTAATCTATGACTGACTCCAATTCTATGAGAGCCCTAAGCCCACTTCCAGTATAAGCAGCCTAAACTCTGTTTTCTTATTATGCCTCCTACTGTAACCTAGCCCCAGTCAGTATGCTTTCACCTTATCTTACCCTGAGTCAGGCCACTACATGACTTCTTTATGATTTATGAACCATGATGTAATAATGGTAGCCCCCCTTCTAGGGCTATTATATGTATTGTATTTCTTTATTAAAATGTAAGCTCTGTAGTAATCTGTAGGCCAGGGACTATCTTGCCTGCATACATTTTTATTCTCAGTACTTTGAGCAGTACCTTGCCCAGAGTAAGTTCTTAATAAATTATGTTTTTATTCATTCATTCATTCCAAATAAACAAATGAAGGAATACAAAGAAAAGAATCCTTTGGCAAGCATTGATCTTCTAGTATTGTTATAGTATTCCAAGATTAAATTCAGGAATATTAGAAGTGCCACTATTTATCACTACTACCACTTTGATTTGTCAACACGAACATCAGAAGACTTCAAAATCATTCCCTACCATGTGTTTAGAAAATAAAATGGAAGAAGCTCCCCCCTACTTGTAAAATTATCAAATGCAAAATCATTAAATATTCATTAGATGTAATACACAGTTTCCATCGAGGAGATCCACATATAATAAATTAGACAATCATTTCCAATTTTCAGTTTGTTTAAAAAAGATCTGGGATTTATTTGGTGAACCCTAAGTTTATTTTATATGTCAATAATGTGATAGAGCACCCATAAAATCTAATGTAATCTCAAGTTTTATTTATTGATTATTATATGTCAGAGTTCTATGGAAATATGTTCTGATTACTATAGACACATCGTGATTATTTACATCAGGAATTCTGTAATCAGTTCTGGGTGCCACATTTTGGGAAGAATATTGATAAAGAGAGATTCAGGGAATTTTAAAAAAGAAATATAGCTGATGAATTACTGTAAGAACATATTATTGCTATTAAAATTCTATCAAAGAACTTGAAAAATTAAGGTTGAATAAGCCTTTTAATTTGAATGATTGTCATAATGATCTATTTGACCTCAGAACCAGAAGCAAGGAGCGAAAGTAATAGAAAGGCAGATTTCAACTTTATTAAATGAAAATTTTCCCAACATTTAGGGAAGTCCCAAAATAGATTCTTTTTCCCCTTATGGGAAATGTTCAGGTGTAGGCTAGATGAACATTCATAGAGGATATTGATAAAGTACAGGACAGACTAGATGCAATCAGACATACTTGCAAATCTGAGATCTATTTCAAAAAAAATTATATGTTTACTTTATTTCCATAAATATTCTACTTCACGCATTCCTCTTCTGAGAGCCACACTATAAGTGAATTTGATGTTTCTACGAGAAATATAATAATTTGGGTGGCTAGGTGGCACAGTGAATAGACCACTGGCCCTGTTGTCAGCAGGACCTAAGTTCAAATCTGATATCAGACACTTGACACAAAAAAAAACTAGCTGTGTGACCTTGGGCAAGGCACTTAACCGCAACTGCTCTACCTTCCGCCCTCTAAAAAGCGAATAAAATAAAATAAAAGAGATAAAATAGTATGTCTTAGAACTGGAATTTTATACTTTGTAGTACCCAGAATGCTTTCTATTGTTTTTGTTTTTGTTTTGTTCTTTGTTATTTAAACAAATGCTTTATTAATTTCTGTTTTACATCATTCATTTCCACCATATTTTGAGTTACAATCATTTCCTCCCCTGTTTTTCCCCTACCCACCCTCCCAGAATAGCAGTCCCGCAAGACATTGCTTCCACCAATCTGCTCCCACACCCCCTTTGACCTCTCCATTAGAGGAAGGTGAATCTCTGAGCCCCAATGCCTGCACATCTTATCTCCCAATTACAAGCAAAAGAGTATTAATGATAGTATTTATATATATTTGAAACATTTTATCTTAAGACCTTGAATTTCAGATCCTTTTCCTTCCTCCCTTGTCACCCGTTCCCTCTGGGGAGATAAGTAATTCAGTATATGTTGTACATGTCTAGCTATGTAAAACATTATCATAGTAGATATATTGTACAACACTGCTTATAATTCCCTCCCCCTCATCACACCCCCCCACCTGGTCCATTCCCCACTTGATCCTGTCCCTCTCCCATAGGGGGTACCTCCAACCTCCCCTCCCCCCAAGGATGCCCTCCCATCCAACATCCCTCCTCTCCTCCCCCTTCCCCCCATTCTGCTGTAGGTTGAGATGTCCCACCTAGTATGTGTGTCATTCTCTCCCTGAACCAAATTAAATGAGAATGTGGTTTCTCCTTTTTTGCCTTCCTATTTTTCCCCTCCCCTGCAACCACTTCCCCCTGCTTCCTCTACATGAGATAGTTTACCCCACCCTGTCTCTCCCCATCTCCTCCTGCCACTATTTTTCAGGTCAGTGGTTTTTCCCATGAAATATTTCGCATTGCCTTCTACTCTTTCATTTGTTTGGATCTGCTTAACAGCATCTTGATTTCTCATAAAGTCACTATCTTCCATTTGCTCCAGTCTAACTCTGAAGGAATGAATCTCCTCAGTGAGCTTTTGAGATTCTTTTTCCATCTGGCAAATTCGACTTTTTAAGGCATTCTTCTCCTCATTGACCTTTTGGGCCTCCTTTGCCATTTGATTTAGTCTATTGTTTAAGGTGGTGTTTTCCTCAGTCAGGCTGTTGACCCTCATTTCATACTTTTCCTGCATCCTTCTCATTTGCCTTCCCAATTTTTCCTCCACTTCTCTTATTTGATTTTTAAAATCCTTCTTAAGGTCCTCTATGGCCTGCAACCTGCTCATGTTTTCCCCTGGGGCTTTTGGAGCAGGACTTCTGACCTCACAGTCCTTTTCCCGCTCTATGCCCCCGAAATAGGAGTCTAGGGTTGCATTTTTCTGTTTCCTTTGCCTTGGCATGTTGCCACTTAATTACTTGACTTTTGGGCTTTAAGGCTTTAAGGTTGGGCTTTAATGGCTTTAAGGCCAGATAGGGGAATTTTTGTCCAGAAAGTGTGGGAGGGTAACTTCTTTTTCTGGCAAGCTGTAAACCCACCCACAACTTCAACCCCACCTCACAATCCAGATCCAGGGAGGTTACAGCAAGAGTGATTACCCCCCAAGACTGATTGCTGGATCTCCCTAAAGTTCGAAGGCCAGGAGCTGGAGCAGCCACTGAAAACTCAAAATGGCGTGTGTCCTCAGTGGCTTCTAACCACCAGGGGAGGAAGCCTATGCATTCCCCAAATACTGGTCCCGAAGTCCATAGGGCATTAACCTCTCACTTTGTCCTAGGCATGTCTATGTTGATAATTCTGGAGTTGCCACAGCTGCTGGTGTTCTGGGGTCTCTCCAGCCGGCTGCAGGCCCTGCCGCCCTGGGTCTTCTAAGGTCTGTAACCCGCTCATATTTTCCTTTGGGGCTTTTGGAACAGGATTTCTGACCTCACGGTCCTCTGACTTTTCCATGCTTCTATCCTCTTTGCCCCCAAAATAGGAGTCTAATATTTCACTTTTCTGTTTATTTTGTTTCCTTTGCCTTCGCATGATGCCACTTAATTACTTGACTTTTGGGCTTGTTGCCACAGTAGAACTATGCCACCAGACAGGGGAGTTTTGTCCCGAATGTGTGTGTGGGGGGGCAACTTCTGTTTCTGGCAAGCTGGAAACCCCCCCATGACCTCCCCCCCAGATCACAATCCAGATCCATGGAGGTTAAAGTAAGAATGATTACCCCCCAAGACTGATCGTTGTATCTCCCTACAATTCGCAGGCCAGGAGCTGGAGCCGCCACTGAAAACTGCAAAATGGCGTGTCTCCACAGCAGCTTCTAGCCCCCAGGGGAGGGAGCCGACGCATTCCCCCAAATACTGGTCCCAAAGTCCATAGGGCACTAACCTCTCACTTTGTCCTAGGCATGTCTGTGTCAACCATTCTGGAATCGCCACAGCTGCTGGTGTTCTGGGGTCCCTCCAGCCGACTGTTGGCCCAGCCACCCTGGGGTTAAAACCAGGGGACCTGGGCTCAGCTCTCCTTGCTGCGCTGCAAGCTCCCAGAGTGCTGTGCTGGCCCTTCGTGCAGGGCTGCTGGTCTGTCCTCAGCAGGAGGTTAGCTTCTCTGTGTCGTTCTTTGGGTGGTAGGGCTCGAGAAGTTGTTCAGAGTCCTTTTTACATTGTTTGGAGGTAATCTGGGGGAACAGAGCCTTGGAGGTGCTGTTTCTACTCTGCCATCTTGACCCCGCCCCCCAATTAACTTTTTTAAAGGTAGCTTTGAATCATTGAAAGAGCCTTGAATGTAAGGTCACAAGAGACAAGTTTCTTCACTTTCATTTGTATAGATGATTAGATGTGTTACCAGGGACAACTAGGCAGCTGTATAGAGCAGAAGGTATAATGCTGGTCATGCAATCAGAAAGACCTGAATTCAAATCCAGCCTGAAATTAACACTATTTGTGTGATCCTTGACAAGTTACTTAATCTCTGCCTAAGCTTCCTCCACTATATAATAATGATTATAATAGTACCTGCTTCCCAGGGTTGTTGTATGGATCAAATAATATATTTTAATAGCACTGAGTACAGTGTCTGTCTGACACATTGTATATGCTTAATAAATGTTATCCTCCTCCCTTACTTCTTTGGTTACTTCATCTCTAGAATGAGCATTGGGATACTTTGCTTACTTATTTCTAAGTGGTATTGAAATGGAAGGATTTTGTTTTAAAGGCAGTCATGGCAGAAAGTCAGATTTGGGTTCAGAAAACATTTATTCAAACAGGTTTGTCTCTGACACATATAAGTTATGGGACTCTGGGCAAGTCACTTAATTTTCCAGTTCTCTAGCTAATTCTCTGTGACTACTGCTGAGAAGTTAACAATCTGCATTTAACAAAGGGAGATTGTCCACCTACAAGTTCTTTCTAACAATAAAATTACACATCCAATTCCTTATCTTATAAACAGAGTCAGTTGTAGAGTGAGGAAAAGAAGTCAGGTATCCTGAATTCCTATATCATGCTCCACATTGCCTCTATACAACTTGATTGATTAAATAACTACTATGTACAAGACATTATTCAAGGGATACTCATTTTCATCCCAGGTAAAAACTTGATATGGGCACATGGTACATAAAATACACATAGATGACAATAATCACAAAGTTACTGCATCAATGAATAATAGAGTCATTGCTATAGCGTAGAAAGTGATGTTAGAGGTCACCTAATATAGTATTCTGTCTTGTCCATTTTTTTAGCAGTGTCCATATTGGTCATAATCTGCTTGTATAGCAAAGTAAATTGTAAAGACCTGTAGTGTAGGGGTCAATTAAAATATACATTAACATTTTCTCTCAAAAATCCAAGCCAAATGAGTATGGAGCAAATATAGAAAAGGACAGATAAAAATAGGGGCATGAACCTAGTAGAAGGTATATTTCCAATGCAGCAGCTGAGGTTAAAAGATGTGGATTTTTTAAAAGCTATTTTCCCATTTTAAGTCATTTGCTATTAAATAATAAATGCATGTGAGCCTACCTCTTAGTGGTGTTATGTGGGTCAATTAAGAAACTCTTGAATTATATCAAAGATATTCTTTTCTCCCTAAGGCAAAGGCAGAATTTCTGGACCATGAATTGTTTCACATGCACATTCGCACCTATTCCAATTTCAAGAAACTAATGAATACTCTATTTTAGCCATTGCAAATTTTTTTTTCATGATAGCATAGCTCCAAATTCCCCCATGTCTCTTGTGGGAATAAAAGTTCATGTAACTGAACAGAAAGATCAACAACCACTAGTGAATTGACATTCCCAAGAAATTGAGTGACATTAATAATGAATACATGTCCCTGCTCAATAGAGTCCTTTGATTAGTAAAGATAAATTAGGAATACAAGAATCCACATTTGGAGATATACCAGTGAAAAAGAATTGGGAGAAGATATTTTTGCTACATTAATGCACAGCTATCTGTCACTGACCCATCAATGAACATCCTTTTTATTTATTCTAAACTTAAATACCTCCCAAATTCCATTTTTTATACACACAGCAGAACACAAAAAGAAAATACCATATGAAACTATGAATCTCTGTCTTAGGCTACTTGCTTTTAAAAAATTATAAAATGTTCTTCATGTTATTATCTTTTCTTTCAGAATTTGAGAAAATGTATTATTTAGTAGTCTATTATTTTAATATTTAATTTAATATGTGAAAAATGGTATTTGAATAGTCTGGACTGAGTGAGAAGACAAGGGTTTCAGAGGTCAGTCTTCAAGTGGCTATGGGCAGCCTGGATCACAGACCTGCACCTCATTTTCTCATCTGCAAAGATAAAAGTCCAATTGGAACATTCGTTCACGGATCTAGAGGAACCTCAGAGGACATCTAGTCAAACAACTTTGTTTTATAGATGTGTAATTGAGGACCTAGGAATTTAAGTGACTCTCCAAATTCATACAGGTAGTTAACATCAATGAGCAAAAGCCAGATTTGAAAACAGTGTCTTTGGACTCCAGATATGATACGCTTTCTTTTTTGGTCTTTATTAATTTGTTAGTTTACTTTGAGTTTATAAGATTCAGTTTCCCCTCCAGTTCTTTTAGTTTCAAATTTTCTCCCCCTCTATTCCCTCCCCCTCCCATGCCGGCATACAGTCAAGGATAGGATCTGCAAATAGTTTCACATTAGACATTAGTCAGGTTATAAAGAAGGATTGTATCAGATGGAATAAACAGTGGGAAAGAGGAAACAAAACCAAATATGAAAAAGAAAGAGCGAAGGTAATTTGCTTCGATTTGCATTCAAACTCTGTTCTTTCTATTTCTTTCTCTGAATGTAGACATCTCTCTCCATCATGAATCTTTTGGAGTTTACTTATAGCCCTACATTTCTGAGAAGAGTCCGGTCTATCAAAAATGGTCATCACACACATACATTGTGTCTGTAATTGTGTACATTTTTTTTTTCCTGGTTCTGCTCTTCTCACTCAGCATCAGTTCATAAAAGCCTCTCCAGGTAAATATGAAGTCCATCTGCTCTTCGTTTCTTATGGCAAAATAGTATTCCATTACCTCCATATACCACAACTTGTTTAGCCATTCCCCAATTGATAGGCACCCCCTTAATTTCCAATACTTTGCCACCACAAAAAGAGCTGCTATAAATATTTTTGTACAAGTGGGTCTTTTTCCCACTTCTATGATCTCTTTGGGATAAAACCCTAGAAGTGGTATTGCTGGGCCAAAGCATATGAAATTACTTATAGCCCTTTGGGCATAGTTCCAGATTGCTCTCCAGAATGGTTGGATCAGTTCATAACTCCACCAGCAATGTATTAGTGTTCCAATTTTTCCACATCCTCTCCAACATTTATCATATTCCTGTTTTGTCATCTTAGCCAATCTGACTGGTGAGATGTGGTACCCCAGAGTTGTTTTGATTTGCATTTCTCTAATCAATAGTGATTTAGATCATTTTTCATATGCTTATAGATATCTTTAATTTCTTCCTCTGAGAACTGCTTTTTCATATCCTGTGACCATTTATCAATTGAGGACTAACTTTTATTCTTCTCTTCTTCATGTTATTTTCCAGAAATGCTCTTCTTGTCTGTGTACTTCTTGAATTTCCCTCTGTTTGTTTCTGTGCATTAAAAAAAAATAATAATGGCTCTCTTTTGGAAGGGAATCATTGTTGCAAAACCCTTTATCCATAACCTCCCACTTATTAAAAAAAAGGAAAGGAGGAAGGAGGGAAAGAAGGAAGAAAGAAAGGAAATAAGAAATTACTTTTAACACATAAGTCCAGTCAATCAAAATGAATACATATGGTACAAAAAATGCGTTGTCTCTCTGCATTTTGATTCTATTGACTTTCTGCATTCCAAGATCTTTCATTTTTAATAAAACCTGCCAGGTTTAAGTAATATTGGTGATAGTTCTGTAGTACTTGTAATGTTTCTTTCTGAATCATTGTAGCATTTATTTATTTATTTAATCCCGGAGTTCTGGATCTCAGGTATAACATTACGGAAACTTTTGGGGTTTCTTTGGGAAGATGATCACCAGATTCATTCTGTTTTTGCTTTCTTCTATAGATGTAATAAATTAGGTTGTTTATTAGTTATCATCTCTTTAAAATGTGTTTAGAATTTTTTGTTAATTATGGCATTTAGGGAATCAAATGATTCACAAATTCTCTGTTTTTAAGAATACTTGTTTCTGATGTCAGATATCATGGAAATTTTCTCCTTTCAGTCTTTTGATTTTGTTCTAAAAATTTAGGTTCTAATACAGTTCTAATATGTAATGCTCTAATATACCATACTCTGTAAAGTCATTGATCTAATGTCACTAATCCAATTTTCAGGGGCATCTCTTAATGGGGTAAGTTTTACCACTTTAAACAAAATTACTATTTATTTTCCAAACTATTCTCTAATTCTTTCAAATAGACCTTTTAATTAATTCTGTTTTTCTTTTTCTTATTTATAATAGTCATCCAATTATGCTTGCTAAAATGCCAGGTTAGTAGTTACTGAAAGCCACTCTTTTCCATGAAGCCACTTCTGAACTCAGATATCACTGCTTCCAAATCCAGTGCTTGCAAAGTCCCTCTCCTGAGACATTATGAAATAAAATTTGCAGAAATTCAGAGCTAAAAATATGTAATAGCATTATTAATATACTTGAAAAAGGTTCTGATTTTAACTTCAAAATATTTAAACATCATTATGTTTTTGCCAGTGTTTTTACTTAGGGGGACAGATTTATTTCCATTTATTAAAGTATTTTAATTTATTTCATTAAATATATCCCAATTACATGTAAAAGTATTTTTGATAGTCATGCTGTGAAATAAAAGACAGAGAAAAAAGAAAAATACAAACAGTAAAAAGTAATTCTTCAATCTACATTCACAGTTCATTAGTTCTCTCTCTGGAGATGTTCAGCATTTTTTATCTTTGGTCCTGTGAAACTGTCTAAAATCTCTGTCATGATAAAAGTAGCTCATCATTCACAGGTGGTCATTCTTACAATATTGCTGTTACCATGTACAATCTTCTGCTGGTTCTGCTCATTTCTTTGCACAAATTCACATAAGTCTTCCCAGGTTTCTCTGAAAGTATCCTGTTCATCATCTCTTTTTTTATTTAATATATTATTTTTCTCCAATAATATGCAAAAACAACTTTAACGTTTTTTTTTTATAATTTTGAGCTTTAAATTTTCTCCCTCCCCTCCTATTGAAAAAGCAAGCAATGTGATATAGGTTAGATATATGCAGTCATGTGAAACTTAATTCCATATTAATCACGTTATGAAAAAAACAGACTAAAAAAAAGAAAAATAAACTAAGAAAAAGTATGCTTTGATCTGCATTAACTCCACCAGTTCTTTGTCTGGAAATGGATAACATTTTTCATGATAAATCTTTCAGAATTGTCTTGGGTCATTTTATATACAAACACATATACATACGCGTGCGCACGCACACACACACACACACACACACACACACACACACACATATATATATATATATATATATATATATAATTGCTTTTTGGAGGGGGGAAGGCAGGGCACTTGGGGTTTAAGTAACTTGCCCAAGGTCACACAGCTCATAAGTGTTAAGTTTCTGAGGTCATATTTGAACTCAGGTCCTCCTGATTCCAGGGACAGTGCCCCAGATCATTATATTCTTGATAAAAGCTAAGCTATTCAGAGTTGATTATCATATAATATTGCTCTTATTGTACACAATGCTGTCCTGGTTCTGTCCATTTCAGTTTTCATCAGTTCACGTATAACTTTAAAGCTTTTTCTGAGAGCATCTGCTTGTCATTTCTTATAGCATGAGAATTCCATAATAATCATATACAACAACTTGCTTAGCCATTTCCCAATTAATGGAAATATCCCAATCCCTACTCTTTTCCACCACTTAAAGAACTGTTATAAATATTTTTGTACATGATTAAAGCACCAGATTTAGAGGCTGAATTATCTGACTTCAAATCCACCGTCAGACATTTGCTAGCTGTATGTCTCCAGGAAGTCATTTAATGCCTATCTGCTTTAATTTTCTTATTTGTAAAAAGTGAAAAATAACAAACAAAATAATTTTAAAAGATAATAATAATTATAATTATAATAATTATATCTATAAAGAGTGGATAATAACATCCTAGAGATGTTATGAGAATTGAATGGCATAATATTTATAGAGCACTTTGTAGACCATAAAGGGCTACATAAGTGCTACCTATCATTTCTCAAATATAATTAAATATTCTTTGGATAAAAGACTTAAATATTTTGTGTGTCCCTAATACATGGTATAGTGCCCTAAACACCTAGAAAGCTCCTAACTTGGAGCTTTTGTTTGATAGAGTCCGTGCTAATTTTTCAGTTTAGGTTCTGTAGGATGTGGATGTGTTCCCAACTTTATTCATATGCCTTAATTGGATGGCTTTTAGGTGTATCTTCAATGGCATTTTCTCAAACAATGTCTAATAACTGAGCTTTCCCCCTCCACATTTACATCACCTACTCCCCCCATTCTAAGTGCCAGTCACAAACAAGTAGTTGAGCTGTGACTCTGTCCTATTTATAATTACCAGAAAAATAGAAAAAAATGCAAGATTCTCTATTTCCTGCAATGTTGCTCAAGGAACACCTCAATCTTCAAAAGAAAAAAAAAAGTTTTCTGGAATTCAGAGCTAAAAACATGTCAAGACATAAACAAATTTTGAGAGAATTCTGATTTTTCACTTCAAAATATATCAACTTGGTTGTGTTGTTTTTGTTGTTAAAGGAAGCAGCTTTAAAATATTTTCAATAAACTAATATGTAACAAAATTTTTATGTTCTCTATGACATATGGATTTTTATGTTCCCCTCAATTGAGGGGAAGAAGAAGCCTTTAAGGATGTATATATATATTCTGTTTCTGGCTTAAAGTTGTATTTTTAAGACTAAAGGGCAAAGTTAAACTATTATATATAGTATAAGAATATGCTAATATTGACAAATCTAAAGATTTTCCATTGGGTTTTCCCATTGTATTAAATGTCTAACTTATGACATATCAGACTAGCCTTATTTTCATGTTCAACATAGTCAAAAAGATAAAAATTTTAAGACATATATACATGGTTTCTTTACATGTCGATAAAACACGTAGCATAGTCTTTCATGTTATCTCTTTTTATGGATAAAATGGAGTGATGTGACATAGTTGAGAGTATAGGTATGCACATGCATTTAAGTGATTAGACTAAATCAAACACATTACTGGTTCAATATCAGCTTAAAAGGGGTTCTTTTCCAAAGTGTTCTGAAGATTCTGTGCTCCTCCCTTTGTCACCTAAGAGTTTAATTGATGTCTAGGATAAATGGAATTCTTGTGGCTTTTCAGATGATAAAACTTTGAACAAAGGAGAAAGAGAAGGAGCAGTGTATAATCGTGTATTATATAAGGAGCGGAACATAATCAAATAGTAATGCAATTTGAAGATCCTTTTGTATTGCCAAACTGAGAGGTACTTAGCACCTAGTTTCAAATTAAGCCTCTGTTAAAGAAACAGAAGGTATGATCCCCTGTTGCTGACATAACAGGAAGGGACTGAATAGGCAAGACCTATATTGTATTTAAGGAAGAGCACAAGCTGGACAATCAGAACTTCTTGGGACAAGCATCTGAAGACAGAGCATATGCTGCTGGAGAAAGAGAAAGAATTTTTCTCAGCGAGAATCTGAAGGCTGGGCTACTGCTGCTGGTCTGGAACTTCTGTGGAGAAAGCGATTTTGATTTTGAGAATAGAGCTTCTGAAGACTTCCAAGGGCTAGCTGGAGCTGCCAGAGGAAGCACGACTATGGTGTCAGTACTTTGTCTGTGTCTCTGTTAAGCTTTCTTTTCCCAGGAACAGAGACTGAGAAGGATTTGAGATGGAATGGACACTGTGAGCTTCAATGTGGAATGGGAACTGCACAGAGAGCTAGACAAGGACCTGGGAACTGTCTGCCTTTGAACCCAGGTGACAGTTTGATGGATTCAGGTAGGAGCTACCTTCCTCAAGGCAAGATGAAAAGACTTCTCCATGGATATTGAGTAGTGACTGATGAAATTGTAACTTACTTGTCACCTAGGGGTGGATGGCCTGTGTATTTTCCACTACCCCTGAAGAGAGCAGTGCATAGTGACTGTTGAAATTGAAACTTCCTTGTGACTGAGGGGTGGATAGCCAATGTATTTTCCACTGCTCCTTAAGAGAGTACTAACGAGGGGTGGCTAGGTGGTGCAGTGAATAGAGCCCTGTCCCTGGAGTCAGGAGGACCTGGGTTCGGATCTGGCATCAGACACTTAACACAAAAACTAGCTGTGTGACCTCGCACATGTCACTTAACCCGAATTGCCCTCAAAAAAGGGGAAAAAAAGAGAGAACTAAGTAGTGACTGATATTGTAACTTAATTGCACCCTATGAGTGGGGAACTTTAACTATTGTACTTTTTATAACTTAAGGATCACTTGCCTCCTTCAGGATGAGTGAGTTAAGGATTAAAGTGTCTCTCCTCCTTAAGACTGATCTAATTAAGGATAATTGAATGATTGACTTACTAAATGATTGTACCTTGTTGAAAACTGTGTGACCACTTTGGTGAAAACTATGTGTCCATTTTAGTGATAAGCTGTTGAGTGGTGACATGGTGAATACTGTATTTTGATTTTCTGTTATAAGTTTTAAAAATGTGAATGTTGTACCTTGATTTTCTATAAATGTTTCACTTTGAGTTGTTATTGAATAGAGAGTTCACTACACTATGTAATCAGAACCTTGAAAGCTGTTCACGGCAGCAGTCCTCTGGATAGCTTTTTGTTCATGGCTTTACAAGCAGTAAGATAGAAGAAGGAGGAGAAGGAGGAGGAGGAGGAGGAGAAAGAGAAAAAGAAAAAGGAAGAAGACAAGGAGGAGGAGAAAGTATTTTTATAGCACTTAAAGTGCTTTAAGGTTTTCAAGATGTTTTCTATGTGTTTTCTCTGTTGAACCCCACAATAATTTTATGAGGCAGTTATATTATCTCCATTTTACAAATAAAGAAATATTATTGACAAAAGTTAAGTCGCCTGCAAAAGGTCACATAGTTGAAAATGTCAAAGGAAATATTTGTACTCAGTTCTTTCTGACTGCAAGTCCAGCATTCTACTGTAAGACCAAAGCAATACTAAGATATTACACATGGATAAATTTAAAGTATTAGATTTGATATTTCGTAAAAATGAAATTCATGAGTACAAATCAATTTGATAAACTCATCAGACGTGAGTAGGTACTATTGGCAAAGAAATGTAACTGGTCTAGGTTTGATGGTACCTAAAATGAATGTCATTTGCTGGGGCTACTTCATAATTATATTATAATGAAAGCATTCTAGGGGCAGAGCCAATATGGCTGAGTAGAAACAGCGTGTTCAAGCCACTCTGCCCCCAGATTACATCCAAACTAAGTAAAACGGGATTCTGAACAACTTTTGGAGCCCCAGCACCCACAGAACAACACAGAGAAGCTAACCTCATGCTGAGGACAGCCCAGCTGCCCTGCAGGAAGGGCCAGCGCAGCCTGGGAGCCAGCAGTGTGCAGTGCACAGAGCGCGGGGAGCCGAGCCCAGGTCCGCCTGAGTCACGGTTTTAACCCCAAGGTGGCAGGGACAGTGGCCTGCTGGAGGGACCCCAGAACACCAGCAGCTGTGGCGATTCCAGAATTATCAACGTAGACAGGCCTAGAACAAAGTGAGAGGTTAGTGCCCTATGGACTTTGGGACCCGTATTTGGGGAACGCGTCGGCTTCCTCCCCTGGGGGCTAGAAGGCACTGAGGAGACACGCCATTTTGTAGTTTTCAGTGGCAGCTCCAGCTCCTGGCCTGCGAACTGTAGGGAGATCCAGCGATCAGTCTTTGGGGGTAATCGATCTTGCTTTAACCTCCCTGGATCTGGATTGTGATCTGGGATGGAGGTTGTGGGTGTGTTTCCAACTTGCCAGAAACGGAAATCCCCCCCACACACACACACATGTTTGGGAGGAAAATTCCCCTATCTAATGGCAAAGCCATAGTGTGGCAACAAGCCCCAAAGTCAAGTAATTAAGTGGCAACATGCCAAGGCAAAGGAAACAAAATAAACAGAAAAATGCAACCCTAGACTCCTACTTTGGGGGCAAGGAAGGTAGAAGCATGGAGCCTGAAGAGGACTGTGAGGTCAGAAGTCCTGTTCCAAAAGTCCCAGGGGAAAACATGAGCGGGTTGCAGGCTATAGAGGACCTTAAGAAGGATTTTAAAAATCAAATAAGAGAAGTGGAGGAAAAATTGGGAAGGCAAATGAGAAGGATGCAGGAAAAGTATGAAATGAGGGTCAACAGCCTGACTGAGGAAAACAACACCTTAAAAAATAGACTAACTCAAATGGCAAAGGAGGCCCAAAAGGGCAATGAGGAAAAGAATTCCTTAAAAAGTCGAATTTGCCAGATGGAAAAAGAATCTCAAAAGTTCACTGAGGAGATTCATTCCTTCAGAGTTAGACTGGAGCAAATGGAAGCTAATGACTTTATGAGAAATCAAGATGTGTTAAGCAGATACAAACAAATGAAAGAGTAGAAGGCAATACAAAATATCTCATGGGAAAAACCACTGACCTGGAAAATAGATCGAGGAGAGATAATTTAAAAATTATTGGACTACCTGAAAAAAGTTAATTAACTACTAAAATTTAAATGCACAATAAGAAAAGAAAAAGAAACATAAAAATTAAATATTGAAACCAATACTACGTAAGAAAAGAAAAAAAAAACATTTCCATATGTATAGCAGGAATTAAGAAAGGATTCAAAATATACAGAAACAAATTTCCACTTAAAGAAAGTCTATATAATAAATATTATGCACTTTGTTCAAAACTGTCCATATTTTCTTTGCTTCCTTGTAAGTTTTATTTTATTCTCTGCTGTGCAATTTTTACTTTGTTTTCTACACCTTCCCCATAGAAAGTTACAATTAAGCACGGAGAAATATATACAGACATATACCTGTACATATATACACACATATGTAAACATATACAAAGATGTGTATACATATGGCCAAACACACATGTGTTTCTGTGTATGGTTCTGTGTGTGTGTATGTATATATATATACATATATATGTATATATATACATATATATGTGTGTGTGTGTGTGTTTGTGTGTGTGTGTGTACCCACTTAAGTATTTATAATCTTACTCATATATAGACAAATGCATTCAAATGTATTTATGAAAGACTACTCTACTTATTTGTCTTCTGGTGGATAACGTCTTCCTTCATAAGTCCAAGTCTTTCCATATTTTTCTCAGCTTACCACCTTGTCATTTCCTACACCACAGCAATATTCTGACCTTATGCTGTCTAGATATTTTAAGTATTCTAAAACAACATTGATGAATATAGCTGTCACAGTGTAATATTCCTGCTTTTCTCTTTTGATTAAATATAATTTAACCCTGTTTTTCTCTAAGTTCATGATTACTATCCTTATTTTTTCCCTAACAAATTCTATTCCTTATCTTCATTTTATATTTGTACATATCACTTATTTCCTATGTCTCCTAACTTTTCTATTTTACTTCCACGTGCTAACTTGCCCCCCTATCATTTAACCTCTCCCCTGTTCAAGGATCTCTTCCTTATCCTCCCATTTCCATTAATCCATACAACCACATATACTTCCCTTTATTGTGTTCCCTCACTTTTCCCTCTAAAGATCCCTCTCTTATCTTCCCCCCTCCCTGGTGTTTTTTTTTTTCTGAATTTAGAAGAGTTTCATACCCTTCTACATATATAGTTATTGTTAACTCTTGAACCCATTCCTGATGAAAGTTAAGTGTCCAGAACTTCCCAGTCCTCCTCCCCCATCTAATTCCTCTGTTAATTCTTCCTCTTGCACCTCATTTGTTTAAGATAATTACTCTTTTTAGCTGTTCCTAAATGGTTTTACTTTTTAACATAATACCATATCCAGGTTTACCCCCAAACTTTTTTTCATCAACTACCCAACAACAATCTTAGACATATGTTTTATGTTTTCTCGTACAAAACTTAAGCAGTCTGTCTTTATTGAGTCCCTTAAAATTTGTCTTTGATATGTACCTTGTATTTCTCTTGGATCTTATATGTTAATTTTTCTATTAATTTCAGGTTTTTGTTTGTTTTTTTCTTTTTTTTTGGAGGGGAAATGCAGAGCAATTGTGGTTAAGTGACTTTCCCAAGGTCACACAGCCATGAAGTGTTAAGTGTCTGAGGCCAGATTTGAACTCCAATCCTCCTGACTCCAGGGCCAGTGCTCTGTTCACTGTGCTACCCAGCTGCCCCTGTTTGCTTTGTTTTGTTTGTTTTAAAAAAAATTCTAAAAGTCTGAATTCTTCAAATATCTATTTTTTTCATTCATAATTTTGGTTAGCCTTGCTGGGTATGATATTTTTTAACAGAACCCCAGTTCTTCTGCTTTTTGATAAATAGAATTCTAAGACCTATGGTCTTATAATATCACTGTTGCTAAGTCTTGTGTGATTCTAATTGTGGTACCACCATATTTACTATTTTTAAATTATTGTTTGTAATATTTTGACATTGAGTTGTGGGTTTCAGACCTTAACTATGATGTTCCTTTGGGTTTTCCTCATAGGATCTCTTTCAGGTGGTATTCTGTGTAGTTTTTCTATTTCTGCTTTCCCCTTTTGTTCTAATTCTTCAGAACAGTTTTAATTATTTCTTGTGTTATTATATCAAGATGATTTTTCCTTTAATCATAGCTTTCAGGTGTTGCAATTTTTCTTATGTTTGCTCTTGATCTATTTTCTAGATTAGGTATTTTTTTTCTTATGAGGTGTTTTGAATTTTTTTCTTTACATTCTGTTTTATTACTTCTTGGTATATAAGAAAAGCTCCAAAGAGGCACAGTCAGAATTTCTTCAGAAAAGAGTCTGATGGTAGAGCAGCTACAGAAGAGAGAATCAATAATTAAGCCAGAATTTCCTGAGAACTTGTGGTGGTGGAGCTTCTTCAGAACAGGAGCTCAGGAACCCAGGAGCCCAGGAGTTCTGGATCCCCCCCCCCCCAGGCTGGAGAAGGTGATTCTGATTTTTTGAAAAAAACTGCAGAAGACTGAGGAAGACTTTGTTGTTTGTGGCTTGGCTGATCCTTGAATTCCCAGGAGCAGAAGTTGTGAAGGATTTGAGATGGACTGGACCCTTGGAAATTCAGTGTGGAGCAGGACCTACCCAGAGAGATAGACAAGGAACTGGGAGCTGTCTGCCGTTGAAACCAGGTGACAGTTTGGTGAATCCAGGTAGAATCTGGGACCATGGAAGGGGATCAAGGGAATCTGAGAACTAACCCCAAGTCAAGATGAAAAGGCCTCTCCATTATAGTTTACTAGTGACCTGGGGTGGAGGGTTTGTATGTTAATGCTTAGTAATTGATTGATAAGTTAACTTAAGTTGACTGATTGATTGAGTTAACTTAAGTGTGCCCCAGAGTGGAAGACTTTGTACTTTGAGATGAATAAATGACTGATTAAGTTAATTTAATAGTGCCCCATGAGTGGAAGACTTTGACTATTATACTTTGAGATGATTGTTCTTTGTTCTAAATATTGCTACAACTTTGGTGAAAACTATGTAGCATTTTAAAATTAAGCTGTTGAGAATACTATATTGTGCTTTTCTGTGATAACTTGTAATATTGTGAATGTTGTACCTTGGTTTACTGTGAATATTTTGCTTTGGTTTTTTATGGAATAAAAAGATTGCTCACTATACTATGTAATCATAACCTTAAAAGGTGTTCACAGTAGCAGTCCTGTGGAAAGCTGCTCTTGCATGGAATTACACCCTCCTCTTTAACTTATTTGTGGGGAAAATCTGGAGAGGTTGGGATTTTGTGACCTACTCTGACATTTTCCTAGATTTGTCTCTCTCAAAGCTACCTTTTAAACAAAAGCACATGGAGTAAGTGTGTGTGTGTGTGTGTGTGTGTGTGTGTGTGTGTGTGTGTGTGTCTATGTAAGATAGTGGCTCATGGATTGCGCAGATAATAAAGTCTCTTATTAGAGCAGAGATAACAGGATGGATGGAAGAGGGAGGACTTCTCCTTCCTATAGGTCCATACGGCACACCTTGCATATTGCAGAGAAGAAATGGGTCAAGCAAAAGAAGAGATTTTAAAAGCATAAGCTGAGTTTTATTAGGAGCATATGTATACATTTAAAACTGGGTATAGATAGAGTATCTATATTACAAGACATCATATTTGATTGAATTCTTTTAAAAATACACAAACTAGATGAAGAGACAGTTGGTTATTATAGATTCTACACAACACAATCTTGTTGGGTTTGCAAATAGGGGAGTATCCTTACTTATACATAGGTATACACCCAGCTCTGTGAGACCCCAATAGATGAATACCAAAGATAATATTGTCTCTGTAACTATTTTATTCCTCTAGTAAAATATAAGCTCCTTAAGGGCAAACTGTCTCTTTTTCATCTTTGTGTCCATAATACCTAGTTTAGTGCCTGGCACATGGTAATTTAATAAATGCCTGTTTAATTGTTTTGCATCCCATTGAACATAAGATTTCCACCTGTCTTTCCAACTATGATATATTAATTGCCGATGTTTTTCAGTCATTAGTCATGCCCAACTTTTGGTGACCCCATGGACCATGCCAATTCTGTCTGTGTGATTTTCTTGGCAAAAATACTGGAGGGTTTTATCATTTCCTTCTTCAGGGGATTAAAGGAAAGAGAAGTTAAATGATTTGCCCAGGGCCACACAGATAGTAGGTGTCTGCAGCTGGATGTCTTCCTGACATAAGTCTTCCTGACTTGAGTCTCAGTGCTTTAGCTACTGAGCCATCTGGCTGCCTCCACATTAATTATTACCCCTTCCTACCACTGGGAGCTGAAATCCATCCAAAGGGTTTTCTTACTCATCCTCACACATGCCACTTTATCTTCCATGTGACACTCCCTTTCCTATCACTATGCCTTTGAACTGTTTGTTTCCTAGAACATTCTTGAGAAAGCCCTTATTTCCATCCCATAAAATCCCTTACTTTCTTTAAGATACAATTTAAGCATAAGCTTTCACATAAATCTTTTTGCAGATCTTCTTAACTACTAGTGCCCTCCCTTTTATTTATTCTATCTATATATCACATGATCTTATTATCTCTCCTTTTGAATGTAAACTCCTTCTACTTAGGGACTCTTTCATTTTTGTATTTGTATCCCCAGTACCTTATAGGTCTATAATTGATTCATAAGTCAATTAATCAAGGATCAATGAAGGCATTAAGGACATAAATAATAGATCATCTATAAAATGGAAGGAGATACAAAAGGAAAAGGCAACTAGGTGGTGCATTGAATAGATCACTGGGTTTAGAATCAGGAAAACTCATCTTCATAAGCTGAAATCTGGCCTCAGACACTTACTAGTTGTGTGACTTTAAGTGAGTCACTCAACTCTTGTTTGCTTCATTTTTTCATTTGTAAAATGAATTAGAGAAGGAAATTGCAAGCTTCTCTATTATCTTTGCCAAGAAAATTCCAAATGAGTCATGAGGAGTTACAAAAGGCTGAATCAATGGAACAATAAAATGAGAGGAAAAAAGAGAATCAATTAGAAGATTGGTATATAATATATTATCATTTTAAAAAATGCTTTATTAACTTCTGGTTTACATCATTCATTTCAGCCAGATTTTGAATTACAATATTTTCCCCATTTTCCCCTACCCACCACCCCAGAATAGCAGTCCCACAAGATATCCCCTCATCCAATCTGCTCTCTCCCAAATCTTCTTCCATACCCCTTTCGACTTTGCCATTAAGGCAAGGTGAATCTCTGTGCCCCAATACCTGCACATCTTATCTCCCAATTACATACAAAGTAGTATTAATAATAGTATTTACATATATTTGAAACATTTAATTTTAAAACTTCAAATTCCAGATCCAAGCCCTTCCTCCCTTGTCACCCACTCCCTCTGGGAAGATAAGCAATTCATTATATGGTAAACATGTATGTCTATGCAGAACATTACCATAGTAGATATATTGTAAAGGACTGCTTATATTTCCCTCCCACCCATCCGATCCCCCACCTGGTCCATTCCCTACTTTGACCTTTCCCTCTTGGCTAGTGGGTACTTCCAACCTCCCTTCCCCCCAGAATGCCCTCCGCTCCATCATGCCCCCTCTCATCCCCCTTCCCCCTTCCCCCTACTCTCCTGCAGGGTGAGATATACCACTTAGTATGTATGTCATTCTCTCACTGAGCCAAATTCAATGAGAATAGGGTTTTGCCTTTTTGCCTTCCTGTTCTTCCCCTCCCCTATAACTACTTCCCCTTGCCTCTTCTATGTGAGATAGTTTACCCTACCCTGTCTCTCCCCATCTCCTCTTGCCACTTTCCTCTCTCACCTTTTAACTTCACACCTTAAGTATCATCCCTTCCCACAAAATTCAAACTGTGCCCTCTATCCATGTATACCTATAAACATATATACACAAATTCACATATGTATTCATATGCCCATATACCGATGCTCCCAGAGTGTTGTGCTGTGCTGTGCTGGCTGCTCCATGCAGGGATGCTGGGCTGTCCTTAGTGGGAGGTTAGTTTCTCTGTGTTGTTCTGTGCATGCTGGAGCTCCAGAAGTTATTCAGAATCCACTTTTTACATAATTTGGAAGTGGTGTGGATGGGAGCACCTTGGAAGTGCTGTTTTTACTCCTCCATCTTGGCTCCACACCCTCAATATATTATCATTCAGTGAAAAGATTCTATAAAACTATAAAAAAACATTTAAGGAAGCTATCATGTGGTATTTCCTTTTAATGACTACATTATTAAGTTGGTTTAAAAAATCTAAGATTGTTGAGACTAGATAAATTTTTGTGATTATTATTTAAATTTATATAAGACTTTACTGTTGAAAGACACTTTACATTTTGATTCTCAAATAGGTAGCATTACTATAATCTTCTCCTTCTTCTCCTTCTTCCCCTTCTCTTCTTCTTCTTCTTCTTCTTCTTCTTCTTCTTCTTCTTCTTCTTCTTCTTCTTCTTCTTCTTCTTCTTCTTCTTCTTCTTCTTCTTCTTCTTCTTCTTTTCTGTCTCTATCTTGCTGTCTTCCAGATATGTAATTTCATTGGTATAAAGAGTTGTTGATGAGGAAACTCCTTCTGACCTTATAGATTAGCAATTGTTTTGTAATTTATTGCTTTTGAGAGTACCCTAAAATACTGAGAGGTTGAATCTTTTCTCCAGTCACGTAACCCAAATATGTCATAGTTGAGACTTGAACTCCTGTCTTTCTTATTCTACACAACACTCTTTCCATCTCTTCATGTTTTCTCAATCCTATATTATGAATGAATACAACCTGAAGTTCACAGAGTATCAATTACTTGTTCAAATCAATACAATTTGTAAGCATTAAAATTGAGACTCAAATTTATGTCATTTGACTTGAAGACCAGTACATTGTCTGCTACATGATAGTTCTCTTATAATAAGGGTATATTTGTTTGGGTCACCCAGTATGGTAGCAATGGATTTAAACAGTTTGCTCAACAAATAATTATTAAGTATTGAGGATATGCAAGAATTAATTAATGCATCCTTGAATCAAAAATTATTATATAGTATTTGACAGAAAGCATTTGCTAAAATATAATGTAAATTTTTATATGATGAGTTACAGGAGAACAAAATACTATGAAATCTGGTGAGGAGGAGTTTCTTAGACAATCAATTGGAATCAAGAAAAGCTTCATAGAGGAGGTAGTATTTTACTTGTGTCTTTATTTAGTTAGAATGCCAAAAGGCAGTATTGACATTACTGTTGGGCCTCACAAGAACTCTGAGAACCCATGGAAAACTCAGGCAAATGATAGAGCAACTCAGGCTAAGGCTTAGAGGCACCTGAGCGTTTATTCTGCCGCTTGATTTCAGGGTATTGAATATGTGCTGCTAACAGGGGAGCACCCCCCTGCCATGAGAAGCCTGCTACTGCTGAGGCACGTGGGGGAACAGAGTCGGGGGAGGGGAAAGGAGATAAAAGGAGGGAGGCAAGGTGAAAGAGAGGGGAGAGAGAGAGATGAGGGGAATGTGAACAAGAAAGAGATTAAACGGCAAGACATTACATCTTGGAGTCAGGACTCCTTTGTCTGTTTGGGAGGAGCAGTCTCCCCCGAGGTGTTCGTGGGGGCGAACCAGAGGTCACAGTGGGGCAACTGGGAAAGGAACTCTCCAAGGGGTCATGGTGAGGCGACCATAAGGGTCGTAGTAGGGTGACCAGAATCTTGGAAGGTGATTGGAGTGCCCCAGAGGCAGCTGGAGAGGTGAGTTTGACATCATCAAATAAGGCAGGTCATGACACATATCTTTAGAGAACCTCATAGGATGTCTACCTCAGTAAATAAAATGAGGAGCAAAGTCATATCTTCAATGAGATCATTTACTTAAAATTAAATGACATTCCTAGGGTCATGCATCCTACAGATGTCTTACACAGGACTTGAGCATAGTTGACTGGCTATTTCTGGTTCTACGTCCAGAACTCTAACCATGCTGAAAATCTTAAGAGTAAAGGTATTTTTGAGAAGGGGGTGGATTTTGTTTGCTATATCTGGATATACCTGGAAGCATCAGGGCTGCTTCCCCTAAAGTTATTTTGCCAATTTTAAATGCTGAAAACAAATGTTTTTCACACTGTTATCCTTGTGTGCTGAAGAAAGCAGCAATAGATGTTTTACAATGTGTCATTATCAGGTAACACATTCTTCACAGTAGGTAATTAGCAGCTGATAATGAGAATCAAGTCCAATACTTCAAATAAGTCCTTGAAAGCTACACCTCCAGGGGCAGGAGGGAAGATGGGAAAGAAATTGAATTAGAAAATTGTTTTCCATAGTGCTGCTTTCATAAATGGAAGAAGCCATTCCTCCTGAAAGCCAGAAATTCAGCCAACTATCAGGAAATCAGAATCATTTAACAAGTATTTATCATTAATGATCATTCTTTGCAGATGTTTCAAATGTTGAACATTTGTTGAACCAACTTTTGAAGTGACATGTACAAGTCTAATGAGTCCTGATTTTATAGTCCACTGCAAACTTACACTTTGACTTTTTCCCATAA
This sequence comes from Gymnobelideus leadbeateri, assembly GCA_011680675.1. Classification (NCBI taxonomy): domain Eukaryota; kingdom Metazoa; phylum Chordata; class Mammalia; order Diprotodontia; family Petauridae; genus Gymnobelideus; species Gymnobelideus leadbeateri. Next base: position 205,978 of record WOXC01009075.1, read on the forward strand.
ATGATTTGCTGTACTTGTGAGGCATGGCAGTACCAATTGCTACATGCAGCATTAGTTCTAAGAAGTACTATAAAAGCTGATACTTACATATCTGCTTTACCCTCCTAAAAGCACTTTACACACATTACGTAATTGATTCTCACTGCAATAACTCCATGAAGGAAGTGCAATTACCATTTTACAGATGTTATAACTGAAAGAAAGCTTAAGTGAGCTGTACATGCCCATGCAATTGGTTAATATATAAGGTAACACTTGAACTTGGACCTCCCTCTTTCCAAGGTCAATACATTGTCCATCACACCATGCTGCTTCTATACATGTGAGATCAGATTTTATTTTATTTTATTTTTTTGCCTTTTGGAGGGCAATTGGGGTTAAGTAACTTGCCCAAGGTTACACGGCTAGGTTTTTGTTTGTGTGTGTTAAGTGTGTGAGGTCTCATCCGAACTCAGGTCCCTCTGAATCCAGGGCCGACACTCTACTTACTGCGCCACCTAGCTCCCCCATGAGATCTGATTTTAGAGTTATATAAATGTCTCTCCACCCATGAATTTAAAACTCAGAATGTAAGTGGGGAAAGAAACCTTAAAAATAAAGAAACCGGAGCGGCTAGGTGGCGCAGTGAATAGAGTGCCGGCCCTGGAGTCAGAAGGACCTGAGTTCGGAGCTGACCTCAAACACTTAATCCACACAAACAAACAAACAAACAAACAAACAAAAACCTAGCCGTGTAACCTTGGGCAAGTTACTTAACCCCAATTGCCCTAAAGGGGCAGCTAGGTGGCCGCAGTGAGTAAAAACACCGGCCTCGGAGTTGGGATGACCCGAGATCAAATCTGGCCTCAGAAAATGAGCACCCACACATAAATAATGACTAGCCGTGTAACCTTGAGCAAGTTACTTAACCCCAATTGCTTTTTAAAAAAATAAAGAAAGCAAAATTTCAGAATAGGAAACCAGGAAGTAGTGAAGTGATTTGAACTGTTCAAGAACACATGGCTAATTTCTGTTGGAATAGAAATTAATGACTCAACAAGCATTTATTAAATGATTATGTGTCAGAACAGAAAACTCTTATCTCCTGACTCAATCTATGGTTTCCATTAGCTAGCCCAGGTTTCCATCAGCTACCCTTTTCTTCTGCATAAATAAACATTTTGCTTAGGATATGAAAGTAACTGTTAATGAAAATAGTCCACATTTAGCCTTTTAAAAACTTGAAAACATCTGAGAATATTCTAGTTAACAAGACTATCAAGAATGGTGTGGCATTTAAAATGAAGTCCAGAAGAGACCATGGTGTTTGTGTATTCAGTTTCTACTAATTTACTGTAAATTTTCCTTTAAATCTCTGAGTATCTAGATAACACTGATATAGCTATCCATATAACAGATGTTATATGTTGCCTTCTGAAGATCTCATAAGGAAAGACAGAATATTAATGACATCATTATTTTCCCACAGTCCTTATTACTGCTAAAATGAGAAGCAATGTATTAACTAAATTTTGCTGGAGTGATTTGAGTGAGAACTTATCAAATCAACCATTCAACAGGTTTTTATTAAGTGCCTACCATGTTCCAATCACAGGGTGAGTAGTGGCTTTCTTGATAGCTACTTGGCTTTGGATTCAGCAAGATCTGGATTCATGTTATACCTCTGACATATATTTTTCTTTGTAAAAGTAACGCAGAGGGTCTTACCCTCCCAGCTTGATTATTTTTTTCTTTTTTTTTCTAGTTAAAGGGACCATCCTTTCACTCACTTCTTTTTTTTTTTAATTTATTTGTTTATTTTCAGTTAACAAGATTCAATTCCATACTTCCTTGATTTTCAAATTTCTTTTCCCTCCCTCCCCCATCACCCAAAACAGCATATAGTCCAGTATAGGATCTGCAAATACTTTCATATTAGACATTAGTCAAGTTACAAAGGCATATTGTACTAGATGGGATGAAATGGTAAAGAAGAAATAAAAGTAAACAATGAAAAGAAAAAAGATCAATTAGTTTGCTTCCATCTGGATTCAAGCTCATTTCTTTTTAGTTATTTCTCTGGATGTCACATCTCTCTCCTTCATGAGTCTTTCAAGATTGACTTATATCACTGCATTGCTATTAAGAGTCCAGTCTGTCATAGTTGGTCATCACACATATGTTCTGTCTGTGATTGTATACAAATATCTCCTGGTTCTACTCTTCTCACTCAGCATCAGTTTGTAGAAGCCTCTCCAGGTAAATATGAAAACTGTCTTCACTCACTTCTTAAAGAGGCCTGTTCTCTGAATTGGTGTTACGTCACACTAGAAAAAAGACTTAGCCTAAAAGGGCCAGGATCCCCCATTGCAACCTGGGTCATATCCAATCATCATGATGAATATCTGGTCACTGGACCCAGATGGTTCTGCAGGAGAAAGTGAGTTTGATGACTTTGCTCAGCCCTCCCTCACTCAAATCAAGTCACCTGCAAGTAATGTCATCATCTCGCTGATGCCCTGGTCCTCTTCAAAAATGATGGACAAACACAGCAATGTGGCCATAGGCAATTCACTTCAGGAAACTCTAAGACAATACATTATAAAGTAGTACCCATTTGCATTGGCTGGTGTTCCTCACTGAGAATTTCCTACATCAGTGAAATCACAAATCTTTTTTAAAAGAAAGTCTTCCGTACTGTGCTCAATATCGCAATTATCCACATAAGGATTACACATCACTACATTATAGGAGCTTACATTGTATCAGGAGAAAGAACATGTACAATTATAAGAAAATATAAAATATATACAAATAGGTAAAAGGTAATTTGGAGGGGGATATATACTAGTAGCTGAGCAAATTGGAAAAAGGATTTAAGTAGGAAGAGGCATTTGATTTGAGTTTTGAAAGAAACTATGGACTCTATGAGGCAGGCATGAAGATTAGGGTAAATTTGCAAAAGTGATGGCTCTGCATTTCCCTTAATTGACTCCGTAATAATAAGAAAAAGTAATGATTACCTTTGTTAGCTTTCCTGAGATAGCTAACTGTGACTGTGCAATTGTTATAGTAAATGACCGCTGAGATAAGGCTGAAGACATCCACAGGAATCATAAGTCCATAAAAAGTTTCTGATTTATTAATCTTTGTAGTTACAAAAAATTATACTTAATGAGAGGGAAAACAGGGTGAGAGGATGGAAATGGGCAGGTTGAGTAGTTTGTGGTAACCATGGAAACAGTAATGATAGAGCCTGCACATGTTTGCAAATCCTTTCCAGAAATCTCGGTCTTGATGTTCTGAGCTTTGTGGTACCTTTCATTGCTGCACTTGGGTATTGTGCAAATCAAAGTAGATAAATTCTTGAAGGCAATAGGGTCAGTAGCATCATCTCTTTCCAAGAAGGACATTATTATGAGATTTTAACAGGTAAAGGAGAGGTGATGTTTATTTTTATATAGTAGCTTGCTTGCTTGGGTGGAAATGACAATTCCTATTCATTAGATTTTCATCTAGTCCCTTGAAGTAAGTTATAGAACTTTGGAGGAAAAGTTGCCTTATTTCTTCCACTTAGCTTCCTCTCATCCTTTCTTTGTAACTGAGAAGAAAATGCCATTTTTTCTTCTCAAACAAATGGGAAATGCCTGATTTTTCTCTTCCAACAAACACAAATTTTTATGAACATTTACTAGCTGTGTCACTTACACTCTGTTTCCTAATTAGTAAAATGGAAGTAATAATAGGATTTATGTCCCTAGGGATGTGTGAAGATCAAATGTGCTAATAATTGTAAAGAACCTAGCACAATGCCTGGCATGTATTAAACACTATGTAAATATTAACTATTTTTATTATGTCCACAATTCGATTATGAACTCCTTGAGGGCAGGTTCCATATCTAATTTATTTTTGAATCTTAAACAACAGAACAAAGTGCTCTGCGCTGAGTTGCCTTCACTCTCCACCTTCTACTCAGAATGGTTATCTTCCTTCATGATTCATTTAAAACCTTTTCTGATTCCTTCTGTTACTTCTCTTCCTCCGAAAGAAGATTATTCTTGTTAACTTCTTTGTGTTTATTTTCTTTTTACTTCTCTATAGACAATTATCTATGTTCTTCTTATTCACCTATTAGAATGTAAGTTACTTAGAAGTGGAGATTATATAAGTCTTTGTTTTTCCATCTTCAGTACCTAATATAGTGTCTGGTTTACAAGAGAAGCTTAATAAATGCTTATTGATTGATGATCAAACCTGGAATATATACTCCTTCTAGCAGCACAGAATATAATACCTCTATCCTTCTTTTATCCCTCTGCAACTTTTTCATATTTTTTTTATGTCACCCATAAATCCTACACTGAATTTTTAAACCAAATTTAGGTAGCTTTTTGCTGGTTCTTTCAAAATTTGGGGGGTAACAGAACAACACTCTGACTTTCATATATTTCATTCACACTACATTATAGACCCGAGCCTCTTTCAAACATGTCCTTGACAATGTCTTTTATTAATTAATTCTTTTTCATGCTACATAACTCTGCATTAGACTTTGTGGTGTTTGCAAATTTGACTCTTATGATTTTCTGAAAATATGTATGTGTTTTTGTGTTTTGTGTGTGTGTGGGGGGGTGTGCGTGTAAAGAATCAGGACTGGACTTATGATTTCTTTGGCATTGTGGGATTTGGGGTAAGGGAAATCTCCTTACCAATGCAAGTTTGTACTCTTTTTGCTATTTTAAAAACACTGTTGCTTAGAGCTCTGATAGATGGATGGCTTACGTAGAGACACAAAGTCTGTATTTGTCAGAAGCTGGATTTGAAGTCAGAACGTCCTGCCTTCCAGGTCAGCTCTTTATAAGCAATGCCTTCCTTCAACTCCAGTGAAAACACATGCACAAAGAAATATTACATATAAATCCATACACATAACTGTAGTTTGGGTTTTTGTTGTTTGTTCCTTAATAGAGCACATCACTAACTTGTTGTTCAGTTATTTTTTTTAGTCCTCTCCAACTCTTTGTAACACTATTTAGAACTTTCTTGGAAGATACTGGCGTGGTTTGTCATTTGCTTTTCTACCTTACTTTATGGATGAGAACTGAGGCAAACAATGTTAAATGAGTTTCCAAAGCTAACACGGCTCATCTGAGGTTAGACTAGAACTCACGAAGATGAGTTTTCCTCACTCCAGGCCCAACACTCAATCCTTTGTTCCACTTAGTTTCTCAGTCGATAATTTTCATATAGAGATTATTTGTTTATAATACATATTAATAAATATCATATTAATTACTATACTCCTACTTTTTCATTTCTAAAAAAACAATCTAAATGTATACGTAGGACATCCTTGATGATTCTATGGGAAGGGAAAATAACAGGTTTTCATGACAATAATCTTTAAAAGAATACATCTTTATTGTGACAAAATTACCTGAAGATACAATAGATCCTACTGTGCATGTTATTTGTTGATGGTAAAATAACCAAAAATATTTTATTAAAGTAAAATGTTTCCTTAACACTTTTCCCTCCCATGATTATGTTGACATTCCTTGAAAGCTATAACAATAGAGGCACCTTTCTTCAGTCACATCATTTCCCCCCTGTTTTTCCCCTACCCACCCTCCCACTTTTATAATTTTAACAAATGCTTTATTAACTACTGGTTTACATCATTCATTTCCGCCAGATTTTGAGTTACAATTTTTACCCATTTTCCCCTACCCACAACCCAAGAATAGCATTCCCACAAGATAACCCCTCATCCAATCTGTTCTCTCCCATATCTTCTCCCATGCCCCATACGACTTTGCCACTAGAGCAAGGTGAATCTCTGTGCAATGCCTGGACATCTTATCTACCAATTACATTCAAAATAGTGTTAATAATAGTATTTATATACATTTGAAACATTTCATTTTAACACTTCAGATTACAGATAAATTCCCTTCCTACCTTGCAACCACTCCCTCTGGGAAGACAAGCAATTCAGTATGTGCTGTACATGTATAGCTATGCAAAACATTACCACAGTGGATATATTGTAAAAGACTGCTCATATTTCCCTCCCACCCATCCCACCCCCCACCTGGTCCATTCCCTACTTTGATCCTGTCCTTCTTTGATTGTGGGTACTTCCAACCTCCCCTCCCCCCCCCAGAATGCCCTCCCCTCCATCATCTCCCCTCTCATCTTCCTTCCCCCTACTCTTCTGCAGGGTGAGATATCCCATTTAGTATGGATGTCATTCTCTCCTTGAGCCAAATTCAATGAAATTATGGCTTTGCCTTTTTGCCTACCTGTTCTTCCCCTCCCCTGCAACTACTTCCCCTTGCTTCTTCTACATGAGATAGCTTACCCTACCCTGTCTCTCCCCATCTCCTCTTGCCACTTTCCTCTCTCACCTCTTAACTTCAACCATCAAGTATCATCCCTACACAACAAATTCAACCTGTGCCCTCTATCCATGTATACCTGTAAAAATGTATACACACATTCATATATGTATTCATATGGCCATATGTACTTATTCAATTATTTTCATAATGAGGAAGGTCTCATCAGTCACAGTTACTGTTTGTTCCATGTAGGAATGTAAATACGTTAACTTTGATAAGTTCCTTTTAATAACTTTTCCCTGATTACCTTCTCAGGCTTCTGTTGCTTCTTGCATCTGGATGTCAAATTTTCTATTCAACTCTGTTTTTTTCCTCAAGAATGCTTGAAAGTCCTCTATTCCACTGAATGACCATATTTTCCCCTGAAACAAGATACTCAGTTTTTCTGGGTAGTTGACACTTGGCTCCAATCCCAGATCTTTTGCCCTCTGGTATATCATATTCCACACCCTTCGATCCCTTAGTGTAGAAGCTTCCAGGTCCTGTGCTATTCTGATGGTGTTTCCACAATATTGAAATTGTTTCTTCCTGACTACTTGTAGTATTTTCTCCTTGATCTGGGAATTCTGGAACCAGGCTATAATATTCCTAGGAGTTTTCTTTTTGGGATCTTTTTCAGGAGGAGATTGGTGTATTCTTTCAACCTCTATTTCGCTCACTGGGTCTAAAACATCAAGGCAATTTTCCTTGAGGATTTCTTGAAGGATGATTTCTAGGTTCTTTCTTTGATCATGGCTTTCAGGTTGTCCAATAATTTTTAAATTATCTCTCCTGGATCTATTTTCCAGGTCAGTGGTTTTTCCCATGAGGTATCTCACATTGCCTTCTATTCTTTCACTTCTTTGTATCTGCTTAACAGCATCTTGATTTCTCATAAAGTCACTAGCTTCCATTTGCTCCAGTCTAACGCTGAAGGAATCAATCTCCTCAGTGAGCTTTTGAGATTCTTTTACCATCTGGCAAATTTGGCTTTTTAAGGCATTCTTCTCCTCATTGCCCTTTTGAGCCTCCTTCGCCATTTGAGTTAGTCTATTTTTTAAGGTGTTATTTTCCTCAGTCAGACTGTTGACTCTCATATCATACTTTTCCTGTATCCTTCTCATTTTTCTTCTTAATTTTTCCTCCACTTCTCTTATTTTGTTTTTAAAATCCTTCTTAAGGTCCTCTATGGCCCATAATCTGCTCATATTTTCATTTGGGGCTTTTGGTGCAGGAGTTCTGACCTCACAGACCTCATGTTCCCTTTTTCGATCCTCTTTGCCCCCTAAATAGGAGTCTAGTGCTGCATTTTTATGTTTATTTTTTTTCCTTTGCCTACGCATGTTGCCACTTAATTACTTGGTTTTTGGGCTTGTTGCCACAGTAGGACTCTGCCACCAGGCAGGGGAGCTTCTGTCCCAAACATTGGGATCTTCACAACTTCCAGAGGTATTAGTTGGGTGGCCTCTGTAAAGCCTCCATATGCCCTGGCAAGGTGGATACCCACTCCAAACCTTCCCCCCCAAGCCACAATCAAGATCCAAGCAGGTTAAAGCCAGAGCAATTAACCCCCATACTGATTGCCGAATCTCCCTGCAGTTCACAGACCAGGAGCTGAAGCTGCCACTGAAGAGGCAAAATGGCTTCTGTTCAGTGGCTTCTCAGCTGCTTTCTGTCCCCAGGGGAAGCAGCTGAAATATTCCCCATATACTGGTCCCAAAGTCCATAGGGCACTAACCTCTTATTTTGTCCTAGGCATGTCTGTGTTGATAAGATATATGTTTCCTTTGTTACATTCTGGTGTCCACTCCAGATTCTCACTTTCTGAACTTCTTTTTTTTTAATTTAATTTATTTGTTTATTTTTAGTTTACAAGATTCAATTCCATAGTTCCTTGAGTTTCAAATTTACTCTCCCTCCCTCCTCCGACCCCCCACTGTAGCATATATTCCAGTATAGTATCTGCAGATACTTTCACAATAGACCTTAGTCAAGTAACAAAGGTGTACTAGATGGGATGGAAAATGGAGAAGAAGAAATAAAACCAAACAATGAAAGGAAAAAGATCAATTAGTTTTCTTTCATCAGGTTTGAAGCAGAGTTCTTTCTAGTTATTTCTCTGGATGTAGGTATCTCTCTCCTTCATGAGCCTTTCGGAATTGACTTATATCACTGAATTGCTGAGAACAGTCCAGTCTGTAATAGTTGGTCATCACACATATGTCGTGTCTGTGATTGTATACAAATTTCTCCTGGTTCTACTCTTCTAACTCAGCATTAGTTTGTATAAGCCTCTCCAGGTAAACATGAAAACCATCTAATCTTCATTTCTTATAACACTATAATATTCCATTACATGAATATACCACAACCTGTTTAAACATTCTCCAATTGATGGGCATCCCTTGAATTTCCAATTCTTTGCAACCTCGAAAAGAGCTGCTATAAATAATTTTGTACATTTGGGTCTTCCTCCCTCTTCTATGATTTCTTTGGGATATAACCCTAGAAGTGGTATTGCTTGGACAAAGGGTATGAAATTATTTATAGCCCTTTGGGTGTAATTCCAGACTGCTCTCTAGAATGGTTGGATAAGTTCACATCTCTACCAGCAATGCATTAGTGATCCAATTTGCCCACATCCTCTCCATTATTTGTCATTTTCCTGTTTTGTCATTTCAGCCAATCTGACTGGTGAGATGTGGTACTTCAGAGTTGTTTTGATTTGCATTTCTCTAATCAATAGTGATTGAGAGCCTTTCTTCATATGCTTATAGATATCTTTAATTTCTTTCTCTGAAAACTGCCTGTTCATATCCTTTGATCATTTGTCATTTGGGGAATGACTTGTATTCTTATAGATTTGACTCAATTCTCTGTATATTTTAGAAATGAGTACTTTATCAGAGACATAAGTTGTAAAAATGCTTTCCCAATTTCCCACCTCACTTTTAATCTTGGTTATATTGGCTTTGTTTGTACAGAAGCTTTTCAATTTAATGTAATCAAAATTATCCATTTTGCACTTTAAAATGCTCTAATTCTTGCTTGGCTATAAAGTCTTTCCCTCTCCACAAATCTGACAGGTAAACTTTTCCTTCCTTTTCAAGATCGCTTATAGTATACCTTTATACCTAGATCATGCACCCATTTAGACTTGATTTTGGTATATGGTGTTAGATAACAGTCTATGCCCAGTTTCTACCACACTGTATTCCAGTTTTACCATCAGTTTTTGCCAAATAGTGCATTCTTATCCCAAAAACTGGGGTCTTTGGGGTTATCAAACAATAGATTACTATACTCATTAATTTCTGGATCACGTCAACCCAATCTGTTCCATTGATCCACTACTCTATTCCTCAGCCAGTACCAAATAGTTTTGATGACTCCTGCTGTATAATACAGATTAAAATATGGTATAGCTATTCCACCTCCCCTAGCATTTCTTTTCATTAATTCCCTAGATATTCTAGATTGTTTTTTCTTCCAAATAAATTTTGTTACTATTTTGTTTAACTCTATAAAGAATTTTTTGGTAAATTGATTGGTATGGCACTAAATATATAATTTAGTTTAGGTAAGAATTACATTTTTATTGTATTAGCTCAACCCAGCCACAAGAAATTGATATTTTTCTAGTTATTTAGATCTGACTTTATTTTCTTGAGAAGTATTTTGTAGTTGTCATCATATAGATCCAGAGTTTGTTTTCACAGGGAGATTCCCAAATATTTTATAGTGTCTACAGTGAATTTAAATGGGCTTTCACTTTCTATCTCTTGTTGTTGAATTTCATTAGAGATATATAGGAATGCCGAGGATTTATGTGGGTTCATTTTATATCCTGCAACTTTGCCAAATTTATTTATCGTCTCAAGTAGTTTTTTTACTTTATTCCCTAGGATTCTCAAAATATATCATCATATCATCTGCAAAGAGCAATAGCTTGATCTCTTCTTTTCCTAATTTGATTCCTTTGATTTCTTTTTCTTCTCTAATTGCTACTGCTAATGTTTCTAGTACCAGATTGAATAAGAGGGGTGATAGTGGACACACTTTTTTCACTCCTGATCTTATTGGAAATGCTTCTAGTTTATCCACATTGCATATAATACTTGCTGATGGTTTTATATAGATGTTATCGACTATTTTAAGGAAGGATCCATTTATTCATGTACTTTCAAGTGTTTTTAATAGTAATGGATGTTGTACATTGTGAAAAGTCTTTTTTGCATCTATTGAGATAATCATGTGGTTTCTGCTAGTTTTATTGTTGATATGATCAATTATACTGATGGTTATCATAATATTCAACCATCTTTTCATTCCTGGAATAAATCCTACCTGATCAAAGTGTGTTATTCTTGTGATAAGTTGCTGTAGTCTTTTAGCTAGTATTTTATTTAAAATTTTTGCATCTATATTCATAAAGAAATTGGTCTAGGGGCGGCTAGGTGGCGCAGTGAATAGAGCGCCGGCCCTGGAATCAGAAGGACCTGAGTTCGGAGCCGGCCTCCGACACCTAATCCGCACAAACAAAAAACCTAGCCGTGTAACCTTGGGCAAGTTACTTAACCCCAATTGCCCTAAAGGGGCGGCTAGGTGGCGCAGTGAGTAAGAGTGCCGGCCTCGGAGTTTGGATGACCCGAGATCAGATCCGGCCTCAGAAAATGAGCACCCACGCATAAATCAAATGACTAGCCGTGTAACCTTGAGCAAGTTACTTAACCCCAATTGCTTTAAAAAAAAAAAAATTGGTCTATAATTTTCTTTCTCTGTTTTATCTCTTCCTGATTTAACAATCAGTACCATATTTCTGCCATAAAAAGAATTTCGGAGGACTCCTTCTTCACTAATTTTCACAAATAGTTTGTAAAATATTGGAATAAATTGTTCTTCAAATGTTTGATAGAATTCTCTAGTAAACCCATCTGACCCTGGGGATTTTTTCCTAGGGAATTCATTGATGGCTTGTTTGATTTCTTTTTCTGAGATAGGGTTATTTAGGTAATTCAGTTCCTCTACATTTAATCTGGGCAACTTTCAATTTTGTAAATATTCATCCATTTCACTAAGATTGTAATATTTATGAGCGTACAACTGGGAAAACTAATTCCTCATTATTTTTTTTTTTTGATTTCCACTTCACTGGAGGTACATTCACCCTCTTTCATTTTTGATAGTCATAATTTGCTCTTCTTCATTCTTATTTTTTATCATATTGACTAAGGGTCTACCAATTTTATTGGTTTTTCATAAAACCAGCTCTTACTTTTATTTATTAATTCAATAGTTTTCTTAATTTCTATTTTATTAATCTGTCCATTGGTTTTCAACATTTCTAATTTAGTACTAAATTGGGCATTTTCAATTTGTTCTTTTTCTAGCTTTTTCAATTGCATTTCCAATTCATTGACCTTCCTTTTCTCCAATTTATTCATATATGGACTCAGGGATATAAAACTTCCCCTAAGAACTGACTTTAATGCATTGCACAAATTTTGGTATGTTGTCTCATTATTATCATTCTGTTGATTGAAATTACTGAGTGTTTCTGTAATTGCTTGTGGACCCACTCATTATTTAGGTTTAAATTGTTTAATTTCCAATTTCTTTTTATACTATCTTTCCATGACCCATTATTGCATATAATTTTTATTGCATCATGACCTGATAGTGATGCATTTAACATTTCTGCCCTTCTGCCCCGAATTGTGAGGATTTTATGCCCTAGTAGATGGTCTGTTTTTGAGTTTGTAATATGCACTGCTGAGAATAAAGTAAATTCCTTTTTATCCCCATTCAGTTTTCTCCAGAGATCAATCATATTGAGTCACGTTAAAATTCTATTTGCCTCCTTAACTCCTTTCTTGTTTATTTTGAGGTTAGATTTATCAAATTCAGAAGGGAGGAGATTAAGGTCCCCCACTAGTATAGTTTTGTTATCTGTTTCTTCCTCTAGTTCCTTTAACTTTTCCTCTAGGAATTTGGATGGTATACTACTTGGTGCATATATGTTAAGTAATGATATTGCTTCATTTTTGATGATGCCTTTTAGCAGGATACAGTTTCCTTCCTCATCTCTTTTATTTAAATCTATTTTTGCTTTTGCTTTATCTGAGATAAGGATTGCTATCCCTGCTTTTTTACTTTAGCTGAGGCATAATAAAATCTACTCCAACATTGTACCTTTACTCTGTGGGTATCCCTTTGTTTTAAATGTGTTTCTTGTAGACAGTATATTGTAGAATTATGGTTTTTAATCCATTCTGCTATCTGCCTCTGTTTTATGGGAGAGTTCATCCCATTCACATTCCCAGTAATGAGGACTATCTCTCTCTTCCCCTCCATCTTATTCCCTCCCCTGTTTATGTTTTTTGTTTCTTCCTTCTCCTTTCCCCTCCTTGAAGGTTTCCTTTTTGACTGCCCCCTCCCTCAGTGTTGGCACCCGGTGCCCCCCACTTTGTATCCTACCTTCTCCCCTTACTACTATTTCCCTCCCCTCTAATCCCGCCCTTTAGACTCCTACTTTTCATCCCCCCTTACCCTCCTACTGCCTATAGGACACAATAAGTTTCTATACTTATCAGAGTAAATTACTCCCCTTTGACACCAAACCAATGAGAGTAAATTTCAAACAGTGCTCCTCTCCCTCCCTCCTTTTCCTCTATTTAATGAATTTATGTGTCTTTTCTTGAAGGATGATTTCTAGGTTCTTTCTTTGATCATGGTTTTCAGGTAGTCCAATAATTTGTAAATTATCTCTCCTGGATCTATTTTCCATGTCAGTGGCTTTTTCCCATGGGATATTTCACATTGCCTTCTATTCTTTCGTTTTTTTGTTTTTTTGTTTTTTTTGATCTGTTCAACAGCATCTTGATTTCTCATAAAGTCGCTAGCTTCCATTTGCTGCAGTCTAATTCTGAAGGAATGAATCTCCTCAGTGAGCTTTTGAGATTCTTTTACCATCTGGCAAATTTGGCTGTTTAAGGCATTCTTCTCCTCATTGCCTTTCTGAGCCTCTTTTGCCATTTGAGTTAGTCTATTTGTTAAGTCATTTTCTTCAGTCTGGCTGTTGACTCTCATGTCATACTTTACTTGCATCTTTCTCATTTCTCTTCCCAATTTTCCCCCACTTCTCTTATCTGCTTCTTAAGGTCCTTTATGGCCTGTAGCCAGCTTGTATTTTCATTTGGGGCTTTTGGTGCAAAAGTTCTGAACTCACAGTCTTCCTTTTGTTCCATGCTTTGATCCTCTTTGCCCCCAAAATAGGAGTCTAATGTTGAATTTTTCTGTTTATTTTGTTTACTTTCCCTAGGCATGTTGCCACTTAATTGCTTGATTTTTGGGCTTCTTGCCTCAGTAGGACTCTGCTACCAGACAGGAGTGCTTCTGTCCTGAAGTTTGGTGTATTCACAACTTCTGGAATTTGGGTGTCCTCTGTAAAACCTCAACTTGCTCTGGCAAGTTGGCTACCCAACCCAGACCTCGGCCCCAGGCCACAATCCAGATCCAAGCAGGTTAAAGCAAGAGTGATTAACCCCCAGACTGATTGCTGGATCTCCCTACACTTTGCATACCTGGAACTGGACCTTCCACTGAACCTGCAAAATTACCTGTGTGCTGCATTTCTTCAGCCACTTTTTGCACCCAGGGGAGGAAAACGATGAGTTCCCCAAATGCTGGTCCCAAAGTCCATAGGGCACTTACCTCTCACTTTGTCCTAGGCATATCTCTGCTGATAATTATGCCTCCATTTTGTGTCATTTTTGATACTCATAAACAATAAAGTATTGAAAAAAACTGTTCCTGTAGTTATATCTTCTAGATAGCCTTGTTTGGTTTTTAACATATAATTTAGAAGTTCTTTGTTTAAAAAAAAACTAATAAGACTATATTTTGTTCTACTGAATCAAATGCTTTTATGGGTAAAATGATATAGATTCTACTTTCTATAACTCTCAATCACTAATAAACTCTTAATCACTATAAATCTCAATCTTTAATAAATGATATGATTTTCTATAGAAATTGGTCTATGGAATTCTGTCCTCTATTCCACTGAATGACCATATTTCCCCTGAAACAATATACTCAGTTTTGCTAGGTAGGTGACCCTTGGCTTCAATCCTAGCTCTTTTGTCCTCTGGAATATCATATTCCATGCTATTCGATTCCTCAGTGTAAAAGCTGCAAGGTCCTGTGTTATTCTGATTGTGTTTCCACAATATTGAATTTTTTTCTTCCTGTCTACTTGTAGTATTTTCTCCATTATCTGGGAGTTCTGGAACCTGGTTATACTATTGCTAGGAGTTTTCTTTTTGGGATCTTTTTCAGGAGGTGATCGGTGAATTCTTTTGACCTCTATTTCACTCACTGGGTCTAAAACATCAGGGCAATTTTCCTTAAGAATTTCTTGAAGTATAATTTCTAGGTTCTTTATTTGATCCTGGCTTTCAGGTAGTCCAATAATTTTTAAATTATCTCTCCTGGGTCTATTTTCCAGGTCAGTGGTTTTTCCCATGAGGCATTTCACATTGCCTTCTATCCTTTCATTTGTTTGGATCTGTTTAACAGCATCTTGATTTCTCATAAAGTCACTAGCTTCCATTTGTTCCAGTCTAACTCTGAAGCAATGGATCTCCTCAGTGAGCTTTTAAGATTCTTTTTTCAACTGGCAAATTTGGCTTTTTAAGGCATTCTTCTCCTCACTGCCTTTCTGAGCCTCTTTTGCCATTTGAGTTACTCTATTTTTTTTAAAGTGTTATTTTCTTTAGTCAGGCTGTTGACTGTCATTTCATACTTTTCCTGTTTCTTTATTATTTATCTTCCCAATTTTTCCCCCACTTCTCTTATCTGCTTCTTAAGGTCCTCTATGGTCTGTAGCCAGCTTGTATTTTCATTTGGGGCTTTTGGTGCAGGAGTTCTGACCTCACAGTCCTCCTCCATTCTTTGATCCTCTTTGCCCCTAAAATAGCAGTCCAATGTTGAAATTTTCTGTTTATTTTGTTTCTTTTGCCTAGGCATATTGCCACTTAATTACTTGATTTTGGGGCTTGTTGCCACAGTAGGTCTCTCCCACCAGACAGGAGATCTTCCGTCCCATATGTGGGATCTTCACATCTTCCACAGGTGGGTGGACTCTGTAAAGCCTCCACCCACTCTGGCAAATTGGATATCCACCCCAAACCTCCCCCCCCAGACCATAATCCAGATCCAGGCACTTTAAAACAAGAGTGATTAATCCCCAGACTGATTGCTTGATCTCTATACAGTTTGCAGACCAGGAGCCAGAGCCACCACTGCCCTTGCAAAATGACTTCTGTGCCACGTTTCTTCAGCAGCTTTTCACCCCCACGGGAGGAAGCCAAAGTATTCCCCAAATACTGGTCCCAATGTCCATAGGGCACTAACCTCTCACTTTGTCCTAGGCATATCTGTGCTGATAATTCTGGAATCGCCACAGCTGCTGGAGTTCTGGGGTCCCTCCATCCGGCTGCTGGCCCAGCCGCCCTAGGGCTAAAACTATGGCTCAAGCAGGCCTGGACTCAGCTCCCAGAGTGCTGTGCTGCCGGCTCTCAGTGTGCTGTGCTCACCACTCCCTGCAGGCCTGCTGGGTTCTCCTCAGTGGGAGGTTAGCTTCTCTGTGTAGTTCTGTGGGTGCTGGAGCTCTAGAAGTTGTTCAGAGTCCCCTTTTACATTGTTTGGAAGTTTTGTGGGGCAGAGCACCTTGGAAATGCTGTTTCTACTCTGCTATCTTGGCTCCGCCCCCACAACTTTTAATTTCAAAACTTCGAATTCCAGATCCATACCCTTCATCCCTTGTCACCCACTCCCACTGGGTTGCTTTTGATTTCTATTCCCTGTTTACTTTCTCAAATATCTCTTGCTTCTTGTGTCTGGATTTCAACTTTTCTATTCATCTCTGTTTTTTTCCTGAAGAATCCTTGAAAATCCTCTATTCCACCGAATAACCTTCAAGATATTCTCAAGTAAAATTTGCCCTGATGTTTTAGACCCAGAGGGCAAAATAGAAGTTGAAAAAATCCACCGATCACCTCCTGAAAAAGATCCCAAAAGAAAAAATCCTAGGTTGATTTCTAAGCACTGAGAAATCTAGGTGCCCTATTGATTTAATTAAGAGACTCTTAAGAAGTAGTATGACACAATGGACCGAATTAGAGATATGGTGTCAGAAAGACCTGCATCTGATTCCTTGTTATCCTTTACTGGTTATGTTACTAAAGGCAAATCACTTAATTTTTCCAAGTCTGAGTACACTCATATGTTGCCATCTTTCTAAGATTGTATCGTGTAAGATCTTCTTTGCCCCTAGGCCCTTTGATATGCTTAAACGCACCTGGAGCCTGTGGTGGGAATCTTGTTTTTCAGGAGATACTTTTTGATTAAGCAGTGGATCAAGAGGATTGTTACATTCTCTGAACCTGGAGAAGGTTATGTAATCCCTGATGTGAGGCTTTCCTTTGGGGCTCACTTTAAGAAGTGTTGTGTGATTTGAACAGACAACACTCTAGGCAGCCCTTGAGATTTCCCCAGCTTTGAAAAACCCAGATGTTGAAACTTCCCTCTCTTGTAGCTGACTAGGTATGGATGTAATGGTTGGACAGTTGGAGGCCTGTCTGCTTGAAATGTTTCTCTGTCTTGTAACTTTTGCTTGTAACCTGTCTGTATACTCTGAAGTTCTGGGTGCTGACTTTTCCCCCTGAACTAGGTAGATGATATGTTTGACTAATTAAAGCAAGATTGCTAACCCCCAAAAAATCCTATCTTGTCTCATTCCTCAATTGAGATTATGTATGTAAAATTCTTTAAAAATATAAGATGCATAAGTGGCAAATATTATTATGGTGGAAGAGATCTCTGATTGCATTCATATAGAACACCTAGGGTGACAAGATTCTAGAAGCCAATGCATTTCAGTGCTTTCTATGCAATTTCTAGTTTTGGAAAATTATCTATGACAATGAAAAGTAAAATGACTTGCCTATGATTGCAAAGCTAGTATAGTGCAGAAGAAGTATTTGAACTCAGATTTCTCTGTCTTTCTCTCCAACATAAAGCACTGCCTCTCTGATATTATTACTTTGTCAAATATCAGGAATATATTCTCTCTGTCTCTGTATCTGCCTCTGTCTCTCTGTTGCTCTCTGCAGCTCTCTGTCTCTATCTCTCTCTTTCTCTGTCTCTGTCTCTCCCTCTCTCCCCTTGCTTCCTATAGATAGACATTGATCTCACGATATGTTCAATTTTCTATTTTCTAATTATCCATCTAGGTAATGTCCATGTTTTTTATAGCAGACAGCTAGATTTAGCTAGATTTGTAATAAACAAGATTTGGGTTCAATTCTTTTTCTTTTTATTAAACAAATGCTTTATTAACTTCTGTTTTACATCATTCATTTACGCCAGATTTTGAGGTACAATCATTTCCCCCCCATTATTCCCCTACGCAACCTCCCAGAATAGCAGTCCCACAAGATATCGCTTCCTGCAATCTGCTCTCTCCCATACTTTCTCCCCTACCCCCTTCGGCTTTTCCATTAGAGGAAGGTGAATCTTTGTGTCCCAATGCCTGCACATCTTATCTCCCAATTATAAACAAAAGAGTATTAATAATAGTATTTATATATATTTGAAACATTTAATCTTAAGACCTCGAATTTCAGATGCATTTCCTTCCTCCCTTGTCACCCATTCCCTCTGGGGAGATAAGTAATTCAGTATATGTTGTACATGTCTAGCTATGCAAAACATTATCATAGTAGATATATTGTACAAGGCTGCTTACGATTCCCTCACACTCATCCCACCCCCCACCTGGTCCATTCCCCACATGATCCTGTCCCTCTTCTATAGTGGGTACTTCCAACCTCCACTCCCCCCAAGGATGCCCTCCCATCCATCATCCCTCCTCTCATTCCCATTCCCCCTATTCTGCTGCAGGTTGAGATATCCCATTTAGTATGTATGTCATTCTCTCCCTGAACCAAATTCAATGAGAATGTGGTTTTGCCTTTTTGCTTTCCTATTCTTCCCCCACTTACAACCACTTCCCCTTGCTTCTTCTACATAAGATTGTTTACCCTACCCTGTCTCTCCCCATCTCCTCTGGCCACTTTCCTCTCTCACGTCATAATTTCATCCCTTGAGTATTCTCCCTTCCCAACAAATGCAACCTATGCCCTCTATCCATATATAACTGTAGCCATCTATATACACATTCACATATGTACTCATATGACCACACACCTTTCTTCCATTATTTTCATAGTGAGAAAGATATCATCAGTTACAGTTATTGCTTTTCCATATAGGAATGTAAATAGTCCAACTTTGATAAGTTCCTTTTGATTTCTTTTCCCTGATTACCTTATCAGGCCTGTCTTCCTTCTTGTGCCTGGATGTCAAATTGCCTATTCAATTCTGGTTTTTTCCTCAAGAATGCTTGAAAGTCCTCTGCTCCACTGAATGACCATATTTTCCCCTGAAACAAAATACTCAGTTTGGCTGGGTAGGTGACCCTTGGGTTCATTCCCAGTTCTTTTGCCCTCTGGAATATCATACTCCATGCCCTTTGATCCCTCAGTGTAGAAGCTGCCAGGTCCTATATTCTGATTGTGTTTCCACGATATTGAAATTGTTTCTTCCTGGCTGCTTGTAGTATTTTCTCCTTGACCTGGGGATTCTGGAACCTGGCTATAATATTCCTGGGAGTTTTCTTTTGGGGATCTTTTTCAGGAGGTGATTGGTAGATTCTTTCAACCTCTATTTTGCCCTCTGGATCTAAAACATCAGGGCAGTTCTCCTTGAGAATTTCTTGAAGGGTGATTTCTAGGTTCTTTCTTTGATCATGGCTTTCAGGTAGTCCAATAATTTTTAAATTCTTTCTCCTGGATCTATTTTCCAGGTCAGTGGTTTTTCCCATGAGATATTTCACATTGCCTTCTCATCTTTCATTTGTTTGGATCTGCTTAAAAGCATCTTGATTTCTCATAAAGTCATTAGCTTCCATTTGCTCCAGTCTAACTCTGAAGGAATGAATCTCCTCAGTGAACTTTTGAGATTATTTTTTCCATCTGGCAAATTCAACTTTTTAAG
This sequence comes from Gymnobelideus leadbeateri, assembly GCA_011680675.1. Lineage (NCBI taxonomy): Eukaryota > Metazoa > Chordata > Mammalia > Diprotodontia > Petauridae > Gymnobelideus > Gymnobelideus leadbeateri. The sequence goes on from WOXC01009075.1 coordinate 225,465, forward strand.
GCATTCTTCTCCTTGTTGCCCTTTTGGGCCTCCTTTGCCATTTGAGTTAGTCTATTTTTTAAGGTGTTGTTTTCCTCAGTCAGGCTGTTGACCCTCATTTCATACTTTTCCTGCATCCTTCTCATTTCTCTTTCTAATTTTTCCTCCACTTCTCTTATTTGATTTTTAAAGTCCTTCTTAAGGTCCTCTGTGGCCTGCAACCCGCTCATGTTTTTCCCTGGGGCTTTTGGAGCAGGAATTCTGATGTCACAGTCCCATTCCCACTCTATGCCCCCAAAATAGGAGTATAGGGTTGCATTTTTCTGTTTCCTTTGCCTTGGCATGTTGCCACTTAATTGCTTGACTTTTGGGCTTGTTGCCACACTATGGCTTTTAGGCCAGCTAGAGGAATTTTCATCCCGAACGTCTGGGGGGCAACTTTCTGGCAAGCTGTAAACTCACCCACGATTTCCACCCTAGATCACAATCCAGATCCAGGGAGGTTAAAGCAAGAACGATTACCCCCCCCCCCCCCCAGGACTGATCGCTGGATCTCCCTATGGTTCTGCAGGCCAGGAGCTGGAGCTGCCTCTGAAAACTACAAAACGGCGTGTCTCCTCAGGGGCTTCTAGCCCCCAGGGGAGGAAGCTGACTCATTTCCCAAATACAGGTCCCAAAGTCCATAGGACACTAACTTCTTACTTTGTCCTAGGCATGTCTATGTTGATAATTTTGTAGTCGCCACACCTACTGGTGTTCTGGGGTTCCTCCAGCCGGCTGTTGGCCCTGTCGCCCTGGGGCTAAAACCTCGGCTCACGGGGACCTCTTCTCTGGCTTGGCTCAGCTTCCCGTGCGCTGCGCGCTGCTGGCTTCCAAACCTGCTGCGCTGGTCCTTCCTGCAGGGCTGCTCGGCTGTCCTTAGCAGGAGGTTAGCTTCTCTGTGTCGTTCTTTGGGTGCTGGGGCTCCAGAAGTTGTTCAGAGTCCCCTTTTACATAGTTTGGGGGGAATCTGGGGGCAGAGTACTTTGGATGAGCTGTTTCTACTCTGCCATCTTGGCTCCGCACCCCGGGTTAAATTCTTAATTCTATCAATTATTAGCTATGTGACCATGGACAAGTCACTTAACTTCTCTGAACCTCATTTTCATTATCTGGATAAGGAATTATAATAAATTATACCCACAATACCTATCTCTGTCAGTTATCATTAGTAAATTTTCATTGTGTTTCTTTATTGATTTATTCATTTATAAAAGATACTGCTATATGAGCTGTAATTTTATTCATGGTAGATACTTTTTTAATGAGTGGCAGCAGCATGGTTTAGTAAATAGATGACCCTGAAGCCTAGAAGACCTAAGTTCAAATTTTGCCACTCACATCTTTTGTCTGTGTGGCCCTGGGCAAAATGTTAAATGTTAAGGTGCTCTATGAAACTCACATTATAAATTGCAGAGAAAATGTCTGCATTGGTAGAGAAATTTCTCTTATCTGGAAGTTCCGTATATCAATGAAGCCAAAGGTCTAGCTACTATCCAGTCAGTTGTTGGCACACATTTGATGCCTAATAAATGTTGCTGACTATCTATGTTTGCCAGTGAGCATTATGCCAACTCAGTTGACCAAATGTTCTTGAAATATTACTGATTGCCTTTAGGCAAATGAGTATACAAACTTCACCAACTCCATTATTCTTTTCTCTTTTTTAAAGTAATTGGGGTTATGTAACTTGCTCAAGGTTACACGGCCAGTCATTATTTATGTGTGGGTGCTCATTTTCTGAGGCAGGATCCAATCCTGGATCTCCCCAACTCCAGAGCCAGTGCTCACTTCATCACCTAGCCGCCCCTAAATATGATTTGTTTTTTTGTTCTTTCGTTTATTTGTTTGTTTGTTTAAAGCAATTGGCATTAAGTAACTTGCTCAATGTTACCCAGCTTTTATGTGGGGTGCTAATTTTCTGAGGCCAGAACTGATCCTGGGTCCTCCCAATTCCAAGGCCTGCGCTCTTACTCACTGCACCACCTAGCTACCCCCTATTCTTTTCTTTTAGGTGAATTTATAAGTTATCCTGCCAATTAGCTAGGAAATTTTTTAATGTCTTCTGGTTTCATTTCTGAGTAGGTCAATATAGATGTAATTATTCTTTTCCAGTACATTCACCCATTACTCATTAGACAAAAAATTCACATAAGGGTGCCAACTAGTAAAGCACTGTTTATAAATAGTCAAAGGACAATGATTCATAGAAACTAATGTCCCTTTTCTACTACTTTGTCACTGAAGAAACAGAAGAAGTCTACATTGAACTGAGGACAATGTTTTTCTATGTGTTTCAAGCATTTCAGTGGCCAAAGAATCATTATGTAAGGTCCATGTGCATCTGGCATTAAGCATCCTTGTTATTATCCTTGTCTTTGGATAGTAGGTATGATTCATTGGTATCTTGAAAGATAAACACTTTCCAACTTAAAACCAACCGAAACTTATTCTCAATTGGCATGGTCTTCAGGAACACAACAGCATCCAATTAAAATAATAAGACAAAGGAATGGGGACTCTATGAAAGGTTCTTGTAAATTACATACTTTTGAAATATATGTTGTATTAATGGCATTCATGCTGATGGAAATCATTCCAGTAAAGTTGTTTTCATGTTTGTTCTTGTGAAGTATAGAAGTATATCTAAGAAATGAGAAGTACACACAGTGATAATTTCACAGCCCAATAAACAAATATGCATTTATTGCCCCTGTCAAAAAGTGTTTTTTTTATTTGACTACTGACAATAGTGGCTGCTGAACTGAGTAATGAAACTCTTGGTTCTCTGGAAAGGTGGGTCTGACAGATTAACTAACAGGCAATTTATCCAATCAAGGACACTCACAAATAGATTTGAATGTTTTCTTCCCTTTAAATCAGAATTAATAATCCCTCTGGCCCCAGATCAAGATATGTCTTTTGCAATTAGAAGTTTTGAAGAAGTCCAGTTACTTGTTCTTTGTGTCATTTATATGTATATATATATATATATATATATATATATATACATATATATATATATATATATATATATATATATATATATGCACACACATATATGGGGAGAGAGAGAGAGAGGGAGAGAGAGAATGCTGTCCAGGGTATTGTGAATCAGAGATGCATTTTTCTAGAAATAATCAAGATAAATTATATAATTTAGGGATGGAGGGGACCTTGGAAACCAAACAATCCAACCTGAACATTTGACAAATGAGGAGCCTGAGAACTAGAGATGTTAAATGGCTTTCCTATCACCAAAATATAGTAAATACAACAGATTCAAACCCATGTCTTCTGACTACCTGTGCTCAAAGAGTGTTTATTTTATGCAATTTTAAATAACATCTATAATCTATATGATGGGATAAACTCTATATAATAGATACAGAGATTAATTAAGGAATCCTTGCTTTGATTATGCTTTAGATTTTCATTCTAATCCCCTTAATTCTAAAATAGGATTGCATCTTCAAGCATGTGTATACTCTCTTTGTTGCAGCTTGGTGTAATAGAACAGTGACCTGGGAATCTGAGAACTCTTGATTTTTAGTTCTAGCTTTCCCACAAGGAAAGACCATGACCTTGATTCTATTAAAGCATTTTGAGAAAGTTATATATCCCCAGAATCAATGCTGAAAGAAACCATGATTATTTTTTGTAATGCCAAAGGATTTAGGAATTACCTCAATTTATTTCCTTATAATGCTCTGATTACTCAATTCTAAAATCTGACTTCCTTTTCTACCTCTATTGATATAGGTTTGCCAAAGATCACTAATGACCTTCTTGTTGACATATAAAGTACGTTTTTCTATCCTCACCCTCCTTGACCTCTCTACAGTACTTGCTATCATTGGCTAGTCCCTAGCTTCTAAATATCATTTAGTCCTTTGACTTGTTTTAACACTATGCTCACGTGAGTCTCTTACTAACTTTCTATCTGATTTTCCTTTTTCCCTTTTGCTGGCTGGAGCACACATTGACAGGCACTCTGTTTTCATTGGTGAAATTTAAAGGTACAGTTAGCATCAGAAAAGAAAAAAAAAAACTGGGGTGGATCCAGAGGAGGGTGACCAGAAGTGTGAAGGAATGTATTTGAAATCATGTCATAACAATGGATATGATTTTGAAGCATATGGGGATGATTAACCAGAGTAGATGAGTCTTCTGGGGCCATGATAGCTGCCATCAAGCATTTCACATAGAAGAAGAGTTTAGGTTAGTGTAAAATGGCTGTATGTAGGTGCGCAAGTCACAATTTCTTTTAACCTCATTTCCTAATCTGTAAAATAAAGATAAGAATATTTGCTTCTATTTCAATGGGTTTTTGTGAGGATCAAATGAAATAATTTGTAAAACACATTTGAAACCTCCAATATGCTGACCTGGGTTCAAATCCTGCCTTAGATGTTTATTACCTATGTAAATCATTTAACCTCTCTGAGCCCTAGTTTCATCTCTAAGTTGTCTTTCAACACTATAGCCATGATCTGCTGAGTCCCGTATATGGGTCAGAATAGATGATTTCTGAATTACATATCAAACATTATCTCCCATATTTCTAATTCCAGCTTCTCCTTCTTATTTTTCTTCCTGTACATATTAGGTACTTGATAAATGCTTTCCCCCCTTTCACCTCACCTATCCCTTAAATATAGTTGTCTGTACTAAGCACTTTGTAAATATTATTACCTCGGTTGATCATCATAGTAGCCTTTTAGGGGTAGGCATTTTTATGAGTCTCATTTTACATTTGAGGAAAGTAAGGTAGACAGGAGTTGTTATATTGTCAAGGTCACATCTGTAATAAGTGTTTGAGGTCAAATAAAAACTCAAGTTTTCCTGATTCCAGGCACACTGTTTTATTTATTAGCTGCCATGATTCTTACATTCAGGATGGTGCATACTCAGGCTCCATCATACCTTCACAACATTGTCTACAGAAGGAAATATTAAATACTCATAATAATTTTCCAGCTAATCCAACTTTTTCTGTTACCTTGAGGAAGGGGAAAGCATTGACTTTGGATTCAGGAAACCTATCTTCATATCTCGACTCTGTTACTGATCACCTGGGGGAATCTTGGGATGTGATTGAAATTTTCAGAGACTCAGCTCCTTTATCCTTAAAAAAGGAGTAAAATTAGTGTCTACATTTTCTTCTAGTTCTAGGTCTATGATCTTTACGATTCTCTACACCCTCTTTCTCTGTACATACCATCCTCCATGTTAGAATCATTTTCCTTCTAACTGTTGAATTTTCTCCATTCCTTCAAGATCTAACTCAGTTTTTACCTTGGTCATAAAGACTTTATCTCATACCTCCAAGTTAAAAATAAATAAATAAATAAATGATGTCACCTTCCTCAAATTTCTCACAAATCTTTTCCTATACCAATATTTCTTATTTATCTACCTCCACTTTGTATCATTGATATACATACACACATACATACTCACACATATATGTATAGATGTGACATACATATGTGGCATAAAATCTATTTCATATAAAATTGTATGATATAAAATTTATATATGTATTTATGGATATATATCTATATCTCTTTATATCTATCTGTCTCTCACACACTTCACACTGCCAATCCCTCATTGGATGTTAAGTTTCACTAGACTAGGATCTGAGTTACATTTTTCTTTTTATCCTGAGCCTAATCATACTTTTAGTATAATTCTGCTCCCTCCCCCTTTTTCCTTGGTGAATTTTCTCCCCCTTATTAAAGGTAGGGATTATCTTTCTTGTTTTAACCTCAGAGGTTTTCATGGTTCTTGGTACATCGCATGTGCTTACAATTTTTTCCCATTCATTCATTCATTATTCATAATAGGTACTTTAAAAAGGGTTGTTCTAAAATCATTGCATTAAAATATTCTCTTAATAATTCTTTGGGAAAATAGTAGGATGTTGCTATTTCCGTTTTAGGGATGAGAAAACTTGGACCACAAAAGTTTTAGTCATTTGTTTGTGGTCACATGACCTGAGATTAGAGGGGGTCTTCTGGAATCTAAGTTTTCTTACTTACATACTTGAATGTTCTTTTGAAGACACCATACTCTTTTTGAATACAAGTGATTGATATATGTGGCTACCTCAACCCGCTAATTTTTCAAAGCAATAGCTGCCTTGAAAAATACAGGGATTCACTTTAAAAGTCCTATGATTAATTCTAAGAACCCCAAGTTGCTCCAATGGGAACCCCGTTGACTTAGCACCCAGAGATGATGGAAATATTTTCTAATTATTCACTAGTTAATCTATAGAAATATATTTAAACTTTGGGGAAAAAAGGTTGCTATCATGTACATTAGAGTTGTCAAACAGCCTACAGCCTACAATGCTCACAAATATGGTCTGAACTAGATTAAAAATGTGATTTAGAAATACTTAAAAGAAATTAAACTATAATAAAATGTAGATATTACTGTTTTGAAAAACTAAGTCAATATAGAGCCTGCAGGGATTCTTATCTATGAACCATGTCATTGCTTCTGTTTGGTTTTGACACCAGTGATTTAAATTTGTGCCCTAAATAACTAGAACAAATGAAGTCATCAGGGGTTCCATGTTGAAGTAGTCTAGAGCTTTCCATTTCAGTTTTTGAGTCAATATTCTGAATTTCCATACCATCAAATAAGGATTATGTATTGGATACATTTGATAGCAAGAAAAAATATTGACAACAACACTTGAAATGAAGAAGTTGCCAAGCTCATTCAGAAAGATCATGATCATATACCAGCTTCCTGGGAAATACTCAGTAAGACTCAGATTTAATCAATAAACTTGATCCTTTGGAAGGCATAGTTGGCAGTTACTTGTACAAATTTGTAGCAATTAGTTGTGTAGATGGCCCAAAGTAAGTGATAATTCAAGGCCTATTTTATTTGGCTTGAGAATATATTATGTGGGTTGTTTAGTGGGATTTTTGCAACAGATTTACCTTCCTAATTATACTTTTGCTTAAACTTAACATTAGCATCAATTTATATTCCCTGTTCACACACAAACTGGCAGGAGGGGACCACACAGTCACATGTTGGTGGAAGCTGGGAAACCAGTATGGGATTCAAAAATCTCCACAATTAATCCACAACATGGCTCATATTTATTACATGACCATTCAAAAACTAATACTTCTACCTTTTGCATCCTAGTACTCATGTACCTACATGCAGTGAAATATTTGATAATTTTTACCAAGTTCCTGGTTAGCTCTGCTCACTTCCATGTCAACTTGGCCACTTTCTCTTTATTGCTGATATGTTTTATTTTGTATCCCCATTACTGCTGAACATGAAATGTATCTTCTGCCTTTTGATCTGCCTGTCCTATCAATTGTAAGCCCCTTACAAGCAGTCATTGTGCTAACTATATCTTCATGCAGCTACCATGAAGTGAGGATACTCGTTGTAGTCAATAGAATTTTAGCTATTTTTGTTTGTGTGTGTTTGTGTAAGTCTGTGCCCTGAGTGTTGCAGAGATTTAACAATAAAAATTAAAAGGAATGTCTGATTATTCAAATAAATGAAATGCAAAAAGGTATAACTCTATACTACAGAATAAAATGTGTAAGTGTGTATTGTGGGGGGGGGAGTCTACAAGATCTGAATTACTTGACCTTTTAATACATATCTTATAAGACCATGAAGGTATATTTTCTTTTTATTTTTTTAAAGAAATTGTGGTTAAGTAACTTGCTCAAGGTTACACGGCTAGTCATTATTTATGTGTGGATGCTCATTTTCTGAGGCCGGTTTCAATCTCGGGTCATCCCAACTGCAAGGCCAGCGCTCTTACTCACTGCACCACCTAGCCGCCCCATGAAGGTAGATTTTCAATGGTGTAGTAAAAGATCATATAAAAAGTCCTTTTTTAACCAGTGAAGGATATAGACTAGGAGAACTTATGTTCATAAGGATGCCATGAGAGTGTGTTTATATGTGTGACTTAATAATTAAGAGCCCAGGAGTTGCCCAGGCATAGAGAGGTTAAGTGACTTTCTCAAGGCAACATCACTAACCAGTTAAGTGGAGAGAAAGTTTAATCCCTTCAAAGCATTGGGGATGATTTTATGTGGTCAAAAAGTACTAGATTTATTGACAAAGAGACATTTACCTACCTGCTATGTAATTTTCATGTGTTATTTGTGGGAAAACCTGGCTGATGTACACACACACACACACACACACACACGTACACACACATTTGCTCGTATTTTTTTTCTTCCTCTAAGACATGAAGAAACAAAAGACATTGCTATTTTTCCTCAGAGATGAGTGCTGTTGATCCCCTAAGTAAACTATGTCAACTCTTTGTTTTACCTGACTAGGCAAGTGACAGTCTATGTTTATGGAGCTAAAACTATTTTTGCATTTTCAAACAAAACAAAACAAAATATTGGTACTGCCATATCCCAAACCTCTTAGATGACTGCATACCCTGCTTTGTCAATGGGCTTCATCATTGTCTTAAACAAAAACCTTTGTCTTTGGCTTATGTACATAAGTAGATTTCTCTTTTATCCCCTATCACTTCCATTGTTCTCTCTTAAACTTTGAATTATATCTAAGTTAAGAACCATAAAAATTTAGAGTTCTTAGAGATCGGTCTCAGGCTATTTCATTTTAAGGATCAAATGTGTTAAAATAAGGATACCTTTTAAAGCATTATATGTGATATATTGTTATTATTCTAAACTTCAAGTACTTAGAGAATACTCACTCTTATTGTTTTGTTAACAAGTTCTTCACTTGCTGGTATACATTTCAAATCATGTGTTATCCCCCTCTATTCACTGGACACATAAATGCCTAATCAACATGATGAGGGTAGGGAGAAATACTTGTCAAGCCAAGTATGAATTCTGTGCCAACTATATGCTGGGAATAGTGCTAAGAGTTAGAGACAAAAAGAAAGGTCAGAAACATCCCTCCTCCTCTCTCAAGAAGCTTACAATCTAATCGAAGGACATAAAGTACAAACAGCTGTCTAACAAATGTATCTACATAAAGGAGATAGAGACAGTGATAGATGGGTGATATTATAGAATCGCATTACTATTAAGGAATGGGAAGGAAGGTTTCTTGAAGAAAATAAAATTTTATCTGAGACTTGAAGGAAAACAGTTAAGACAGTAGATGGCGGAAAGAAGGGAGATCATTTTAGTCATTCAGTCAGTGAAAATGCAGTGTGGACACAAGATTCATTTTTTGAGGAATAGAAAAAAGGTACGGGGTTGTAAATGGTAGAAGGCAGGAAGGGATAAGAAGAATAAAAAAGCAGCAATTGACTAGGTTGTGAAGACATTTAAAAGCCAAAGAGAGGATTTTATATTTGATCCTGGAGACAATAGGGAGCCACCAATTTTGATTGAATTGTTGTTTGTTTTTGAGAATAGGATCAATGACATTATGATATTGGGGTCAAGGTACAGTGTGACATGACTGCCACAGTGATCAGCTGATCAGTACAATATTAGCTCATAATGCTCTACCATAAGTGAGGTGCAAATAGTTTGTCTGAATATTTGGAAGGGAGATGTGCATTGATTTGCATACCTCATCTGTCCTTTGTGCTAGTGTGATTCTGAGTAAGTAAAATAGTGGATGATGGGTGATGCTGATGACTTGAGTGTATGGATTTAAGTGAGGCAGAGTTGGGTGAAGTTATCACCCTCACTTCATTTTTCAGAGTCACAAGAGTAAAGTGGCAAGACAAAAGTCCAGATAACTTGTGATGGTCCAGGATGCTGTGAATGACCTTGATGTCTTCAATGTCTGATCAAGCTCCAAGTACTCTGCAGTGTCTGATTAAGCCTCTTTCATTGCCATTAGAAACACAATTCTTCCCATCTATCTGTTGTACTGGGAGGTGTCTTCACATGTTTGAGCTAGACATCTCCCTAACACACTGATGGGTTTAAGACATATCAGTTACCCTCAATATGATTTAGCCTGCCTGCTGAGACAGTTTTACCAGGCTGTGTTCACTGTGTATGCTACTGCTTCTTGTAACTACAAGAGAGAAGTTGGTGACAGATGGAAACCAAAAATTGTTAGCAACCATGAAAAGGGCTTGGCAAGTACTCACACCAGAAGTGCTAGCCCTCTATTAATATCCCATATTGAATAGGGAATTGACATGGTCAAAACTGTACTTTAGCTAGAGTATGAAATTGTGACAATCTCAGTTTAAAAATTCATGTAATGAAAATTTTGTGATTTATACGTAAGGAGTATCTGTTAATATTTTTGCCATTAGTATTATGACAATTGTAATGTTAAGGGTATCAAAGTAATAGGTCAATTAAAAGGAAAAAAATAATGAGTAGCTTAGTTCCGTGGAAGAAATATAGTTTATCTGCTTAATTGTGGTTCAGTAGAAAGAAAATTGTATTTGAAATTGAAGGAACTAAGTTCACATTCTGGCTTTGCCATTTATTACTTGCATAGTATTTGACAAGACATTTAGGATCATGAAGTTGTCTCTGGAACGAATTTAGAGGCCAATTATTTTTTTCCTAACCCTACCCTTTCATTAATGACTGAAGTAATTAATTAATTAATTACAGATGGTGAAACTGAGACTCTCAGAATTGAATTGCCTTGCCCTTGGTTATGCAACTGAGAAATGTAGGAGGTGGGGTTGAAACTCAGGTCTTCTAGACTACCTACTATATCATACTACCATTCTGGACTTCAGTTCTTAAAATAAATATGTTGGGCTTAGAATCCAATATGTTCTTAGTGGTCTCTTCCAGATCTAGTTCTTTGAATGTTATGTTATGTTATGTTATATTATGTTATATTATGTTATGTAATATTATGTTATATTATGTTATATTATATTATGTTATGTTATGTTATATTATATTATATTATATTATATTATATTATATTATATTATATTATATTATATTATATTATATTATATTATATTATATTATATTATATTATATTGTATTGTATTGTATTGTGTTGTATTGTATTGTATTATATTATATGATACTATATTATATTATAGTATATTATATTATATCATACCATACCATATTATACCATATCATATATCATATCATATTATAGCATAGCATATCATACCATACCATACCATATCATACTATACCATACCATATCATATCATATCATATCATAATGTTATGTTATATTGTCCTATATTATGTTCTATTGTTATACTATGTTATGCTATATTATACTATATTAAATTATACAGAAGAATTGTCAAAGGGAGAATAATACAAAAGGCAAGATGCTAGTTTTAATCATGCAGCAAATTCATTTCTTCTTAGTGCCCTTTCCTAACCCTATTCTTTCTGATAATCTTTATCATCTCCAGTCCTTTGGGCATTTTCAACCATCCACCTTTCACCCTATCACCCTGAATTCATTCAAATCCCGGATAAAATCCAACCTTTAACAAGAAACCTTTCCTAATCTCCCTTAATTCAGGTACATTCTCTCTGTTTATGACCTTCAGTTTGTCTTGTCTATATCTTATTGCTACACAATTGTTTGCATGTTTTTTCCACACACAACACACACACACGCGCGTGCACACACACACACACAAACACACCATTAGAATATGAGATTCTACTGCCCTTAGCACAATGTCTGGCACAAGGAAGCCATGTAATGGATGTTTCTTAATTCTCCCTACTCTATTGTTTTAGGCATGAGCTACCCTGGTCATCTTCTTTTGGCTACCTGGTATCATATAGGGATTTTGCTTACATTGCCCTCCCCAATCACCTGCTGAAATTCTCCAATCACATATCTCATTCCTATAGCATGCTAAGAACCAGCTACCTCTGCTAGCAAGCAACTCTGGACTAATTCATTAATGGGAAAGGACTAGGGCAGGGCTAAGAACCAGGGTGGACAAAATAAATAGCCACCTAGAGAATAAAACTTGATCATGATTGTGAGGTGAAAAAGAAATATTTTAATAATCTTTGACACCCTCGTATGGTAAAGAAGGAGAAATCTATACAAAAAATCATCCTCCAATATTATGCTATGTATCTTATATAAAGAACAGGAATTCTGCACTGGTTTCCAGTTTCTACATGTGCTCTTATTCAGAGATGATTTTATGCTAGAGTATTAAGCCCTTGAACATAATGCATACTCTTTAATGAAATCCATGGATATTCAGAGAACAACCTAGCAAAGTGGATGAAGAATGAATGTTACTGATGTTATGACATATATTTGGACAGTCAGATCACTGTTTATGTATACAAATGCATATATATCAATATATATGTGTATGCGTGTATACGTACACACATACATACATACACCCATACATACATACATACATAGGGATAGCTAGGTGGTACAATGGGTAGAATACTAGAATCAAGAAGACTAATTTTTTTGAGTTCAAATCTGTGCACAAACACTCATTAACTATCTGACCCTGGACAAGACACTTGTCCCTGTTTTCCTCAGTTTCCTCACCTATCAAATGAACTGGAAAAGGAAATAGAAAACCCTTCCAGTACCTTTGCCAAGAAAACCCTAATGGGGTTGTAAAAAGTCAGACACAAAGGAAAAAAAGACTGAATATCTGTGTGTGTGTGTGTGTGTGTGTGTGTGTGTGTGTGTGTGTGCGTAATAGATATTTGAGATGGAGAACTTACTTGGAACAAATATAAAGAGGAGGATGAAATTTGCCTTAATTTTATTTGGAAACTTGGCTAAATTTTTTAGTGTCCCCAATAACTAGTTGCCAAAATCAAAGCAAAATAAAACAAAAAGTTTGCACAAGCACTAGTCTACTGATTAGGGAAAGTCGTGATCCTTGGTCAAAATTGTAGGTAACAGAACTCTAAATAATAGTCATAAGTAGCCTATAGTGTGGTTAGTAGTGACATCCATCAATAAAGGCAACTTGGGTTAAAAATTGCTAAGGGCATAGTGTGGAGTGCCAGGCTTGAGGTCAGGCAGATCTGAGTTCATATCTGGCTTCAGATATTACTTTGTGATCCCAAATGAGTCACTGTTTGTCTCATTTTCTTGATTAGTAAAATTGGAATAATAACAATGCCTATGTCACGGGACTTTGGTGAGAATAAAAAAAGATATTATAAAGTATAGGTCCTTTCCCTTTTTAAGCCAGGGTACTTTTCAATCAAAATAACATCATAAGTAGGAAATTAATTTTTGATGAGTTTGGACAAGATGACCACCCCTTAGTCTTTAGTGGAAACATCCTCAAGTAAGAAACAATTATTTATGTTCCCAAAGAATCTTGGAAGTAAAAGCTATTTTGAAATATGAGCTCCTATGGCACATGAATGCCATAGGTTATTCTCAGTGACCCCTTGTAAAGTGAGATTAGGAGATATCCTACTGGTAGAAAGGTTGCAATATGAACAAGTGAAGTGATTGCTTATATGATAGAAATCACAAATGTTTTGAGTACTGAAGAAGAAAATAGCAACTATACTTTCTACTATAAATTAAATATAATATATATATTTATTGCATATATTATATAATAAAATAATATATGTATATATTTATAACATATATTAAATTTAATATATCATAATAAATATTATCTATTCTAATTATTATAATTAAATAGCATAATATATTATAATAGATATAATTAAATATATTATATTAAATATATTTATAATATATATTTAATTTAATATATTATCTATAATAAAATAACATATTTATAATATATATTTAATTTAATATAGTATATATAATAAAATAATATATATATTTATAATATATATTTAATTTATAGTAGAAAATATAGTTGCTATTTTCTTCTTCAATACTCAAAACGTTTGTGATTTCTACCATATAAGCAATCACTTCACTTTATTGCAACCTTTCTACCAGTAGGATATCTCTGAATATTTAGTGATGAGAAGGGAGGGCAGAATGGGGTGGGGGGTGGGGGTTGGAAGCACCCACTTTTGAAAAGGGAAAGGATCAAAGTAGAGAACAGAATATGCGGGAGATGGTATAGGAGGGAGGGAAATATAGTCAGTTTTTTACAATATATCCACTAAGGAAATGTTTTGCAGAGCTACACACTTACAACCTATATTGTATTGCTTATCTTCCCAGTGAGGGTGGGTGATAAGGGAAGAAGGGAATGGATCTGGAATTCAAAATCAAAGGTATATATACACCATTATTAATATTCTACATGTAACTGGGAAATAAGATATACAGGCACTGGGACATAGAGATCCATTGTACCCTACTGGAAAGTCTTGAGAGTACTGTGGAAGATAAGGGAGGGAGCAGATTGGAGGAGGGGATATCCAGTGGGATCACTATTTTGGGGAGGTGGGTAGGGGAAAAATGGGGAGAAAATTTGTAACTCATATCTTGTGGAAATGAATGATGTAAACTAGAAGTTGATAAAGCATTTGATAAACTAAAAAAAAAAAAAAAAAGAAAATTCTATGATGAGTCTTACTTATTTTAATTAGGCTTGTCCCAAATCTTCATAGCTTGGTAGAATTTGCCAAAGCTTGTGCTTTCCTGGCACTGCTTTACACAGATTGTGCCCACTTCCACTCCACAGTGAAGATGACATTACTGGAAGAAGAATTCTTAAGATGGAAGTGGTTTAGTGTTCTCAAGAGATGAATGGGAGGGTCCATTGGGATAGCTTATTTCAGATAAAAAGGCTTTGCTATCCTCCTCATAATGCCATAGAAAAAAAATTAAAATTATTCTACTAATTTAAAATTATTCTTCAATACAGCAACCTTGTATTAGATATTTACTGTGTACCAAACTTTGGGAATAAAGAGACAAGAATGAAAAACACAACTATCCTATTTTTGTATTTTGACTGGACTATTGATCTAGTAACCAGTGATTATTTTTTCTCCACTGTCTCCAGCCAATGATTGATGAATCAATAACTGTCAATTACTGATATAGTTCAATTCTTGGGAAAGTTGAAATTGGAAATCCAGTTGATTACTCAGTTATTGACTTGGAGCAGTCTGGTAGATAATATCTCTCATAAAATTTGCACTGATACTATAACAGTGTTTTGATTTTAGTGAAGAACAAGAAGAGAAATTAAATATCCAAAACAATAGAAAGAAATAGCAAGAAAATAATAAAAAGAACACAAGAGCAAAGCATCATCTAGGACAGTTGTTTCATTTCCAAATTTTTGTTTTTGTGCTCATTAGGGTAAATAAAAAACACATTCACTCCAATGTTTACATTTATTTATTATAAAAAAATTGTACAATATAGAATGCAATTTACAGACATATAACAATTCATATGGTGGTAAAATAATTATACAAGGTTAGTTGTTCCACTCTAAATAATTATTTATTTATATAATAAAATATTTTAAAATAGACATTAGAAAGATAGGATAAAATGAAATGATACTTTATCGTGGAACCAATAGAAGGGCACTGATATTAATTATCAGATTGACTTGCTGAGACCTCCACTTTAAGGAAAATCCCTTTCAAAACTTTGTGGAGGAATTGTAAGCAGGTAAATTAATAACGAGATGAGTGTGATAATACAAGCAAGAGGTGATAAGGATTTGGTTTATGGTCAAATTTGTGTGAGTAGAAAGAAGAGGACCAGAGTAAGACAATTCTCACACTGGATGTGGAGTGGATTTGGATATGTGGGGCCAGGGAAAGTGAGGAATTGATGGTGATACTTGGTTATGAGAATCTGTGTTCTTGTAAAGATGATGGTGCTCTTATAAATGATAGGGCAATATGGAAGATTGGAGGTTTTAGAGGAAAGATAAAAGAAAGACAAAGATATAAAATCATCTGTGTATGTTCATCCTATGTAATTCATTTTTTAAATTAATTTATTAGATTAGTTTCAGTTAACAAGATTCAGTTCCATAGTTCCTTGATTTTCAAATTTCCTTTACTTCCCTCTCCCCTCCCCCCACAACAGCATATACTCCAGTATAAGATCTGCAAATGCATTCATATTAGACGTTATTCCAATTACAAAGGCATATTGTACTAGGCGGGATGAAAGATGGTAAGGAAGAAATAAAACCAAACAATGAAAAGAACAAGATCATTTAGTTTGCTTCCATCAGGATTCAGGCTCAGTTCTTTCTAGTTATATCTCTGGATGGCGCATTTCTCACTTTGTTGAGTCTTTCAGGGTTAACGTATATCACTTCATTGCTGAAAAGAGTCCAGTCTGTCATAGTTGGTCATCACAGATATGGTATGTCTGTGATTGTATATAAATTTCTTCTGATTTTACTCTTCTTGCTCAGCATTAGTTTGTATAAGTCTCTCCAGGTAATTATGAAATCCATCACCTTCTCTTTTCTTATAGCACAATAATATTCCATTACATTCATATACCACAACTTGTTAAGCCATTCCCCAATTGATGGGCACCCCTTTAGTTTCCAATTCTTTGCAACCACAAAAAGGCTGCTATAAATATTTTTGTACACATGGTCCTTCCACTTCTATGATCTCTTTGGGATATAACCCTAGAAGTGGTGTTGCTGGGTCAAAGGGTATGAAATTATTTATAACGCTTTTGGGCATAACTCCAGATTGCTCTCCAGAATGGTTGGATAAGTTCACAACTCCACCAGCAATGCATTAGTGTTCCAATTTGTCCACATCCTCTCCAGGATTTGTCACTTTCTTGTTTTGTCATCTTAGCCAATCTGACTGGAGGGATGTGGTATCTCAGAGTTGTTTTGATTTGCATTTCTCTAATTAATAGTGATTTAGAGCATTTCTTCATATGCTTATAGATATCTTTAATTTCTTTCTTTGAAAACTTCCTGTTCATGTCCTTTGACCATTTATCAATTGGGGAATGACTTGTATTCATATAGATTTGCCTCAATTCTCTATAAATTTTAGAAATGAGACCTTTATCAGAGACACAAGTTGTAAAAATTCTTTCCCAATTTCCCACCTCCCTCTTGATCTTGGTTGCATTGGCTTTGTTTGTACAGATGCTTTTCAATTTAATGTAAACAAAATTATCCATTTTGCATTTTATAATGCTCTCTAATTCTTGTTTGGTCCTAAAGTCTTCCCCTCTCTACAGATCTATCAGGTAAACTATTCCTTGCTTTCCCAAATTGCTTATGGTATCATCTTTTTCACCTAGATCCTGCACCCATTTGGACTTGGTTTTGGTATATGGTGTTAGATAATGGTCTATGCCCAGTTTCTGCCATAGTGTATTCCAGTTTTCCCAGTAGTTTTTGTCAAATAGTGCATTCTTATCCCCAAAACAGGGGTCTTTGGGTTTATCGAACAATAGATTTCTATATTCATTAACTGCTGGGTCTCCTGCACCTAATCTATTCCATTGATCCACTACTCTACACCTCTGCCAGTACCAAGCAGTTTTGATGACTGCTGCTGTATAATATAGATTAAGATCTGGCATAGCTAGTCCACGTTCCCTAGGGTTTCTTTTCATTAATTCCCTTGATATTCTAGACCGTTTGTTTTTCCAAATAAATTTTGTTATTATTTTGTCTAACTCTACAAAGAAGTTTTTTGGTAAATTGATTGGTATGGCATTAAATATATAGTTTAGTTAGGGTAAAATTGTCATTTTTATTATATTAGTTCGATCCAGCCACGAGCAATTGATATTTTTCCAACTATTTAGATCTCCTTTTATTTGTGTGAGAAGCATTTTGTAGCTGTGATCATATAGATTCTGGGTTTGTTTTGACAAGTAGATTCCCAAATATTTTATAATGTCTACAGTGACTTTAAATGGGATTTTTCTTTCTATCTCTTGCTGTTGAGTTTCATTAGAGATGTACAGGAATGCTGAGGATTTATGTGGGTTTATTTTATATCCTGCAACTTTGCCAAATTTATTTATTGTCTCAAGTAGTTTTTTTCTTGATTCTCTAGGATTCTCTAAGTATATCATCATATCATCTGTGAAGAGTGATAGCTTGGTCACTTCTTTACCTAACTTGACTCCTTTGATTTCTTTTTCTTCTCTAATTGCTACTGCTAGTGTTTCTAGTACCAGATTGAATAAGAAGGGTGATAGTGGACACCCTTGTTTCACTCCTGATCTTATTGGAAAGGCTTCTAGTTTATCCCCATTGCATATAATACTTGTTGATGGTTTTAAATAGATGCTATCAACTATTTTAAGGAAGGCTCCATTTATTCCTATATTTTCTAGTGTTTTTAATAGGAATGGGTGTTGTACGTTGTCAAAAGCCTTTTCTGCATTTATTGAGATGATCATGTGGTTTCTGCTAGTTTTATTGTTGATGTGCTCAATTATACTGATGGTTTTCCTAATATTAAACCATCCTTGCATTCCTGGAATGAATCCTACGTGATCGGAGTGTATTATTTTTGTGATAAGTAATTGGAGTCTTTTGGCTAATATTTTATTTAGAATTTTTGCATCTAAATTCATGAGGGAAATTGGTCTATAATTTTCTTTTGCTGTTTTATCTCTTCCTGATTTAGGAATCAGTACCATATTTGTGTCATAGAAAGAGTTTGGTAGGACTCCTTCTTCACTAATTTTCCCAAATATTTTGTAGAGTATTGGAATCAATTGTTCTTTAAATGTTTAATAGAATTCACTAGCAAACCCATCTGGCCCTGGAGATTTTTTCTTAGGGAGTTCATTGATGGCTTGTTTCATTTCTTTTTCTGAGATGGGGTTATTTAGGTAATTCACTTCCTCTTCAGTTAATCTGGGCAACTTGTGATTTTGTAAATATTCATTCATTTCACTAAGATTGTCATATTTATGTGCATACAATTGGGAAAAATAATTCCTCATTATTTTTTTGATTTCCTCTTCATTGGAGGCAGATTCACCCTTTTTATTTTTGATACTCATAACTTGGTTTTCTTCTTTCTTTTTTTTATCTTATTGACTAAGGGTCTATCAATTTTGTTGATTTTTTCATAAAACCAGCTCTTAGTTTTATTTATTAATTCAATAGTTTTCTTAATTTCAATTTTATTAATCTCACCTTTGGTTTTCAATATCTCTAATTTAGTACTAAATTGGGGATTTTCAATTTGTTCTTTTTCTAGCTTTTTCAATTACATGTCCAATTCATTGACCTCCCTTCTCTCTGGTTTAATTAAGTAGGCCCTCGGTGATATAAAATTTTCCCTGCGAACTGCCTTTAGTGCATCCCACAAATTTTGGTATGTTGTTTCATTATTGTCATTCTCTTGAATGAAATTATTGATTGTTTCTATAAATTCTTGTTTGACCCACCAATTTTTTAGGATTAAATTGTTTAATTTCCAATTACTTTTTAGTCTATCTTTCCATGGCCCTTTATTGCATATAATTTTTATTGCATCATGATCTGAGAATGATGCACTTAAGATTTCTGCCTTTCTGCACTGGACTGTGAGGTTTTTATGCCCTAGTATACGGTCTATTTTTGAGTATGTACCATGCACTGCTGAAAAGAAAGTAAATTCCTTTTTATCCCCATTCAGTTTTCTCCAGAGATCCATTATATCTAGTCTCTCTAAGATTCTATTCACCTCCTTGACTTCTTTCTTGTTTATTTTTAGGTTAGATTTATCGAGTTCAGAGAGGGGGAGTTTAAGGTGCCCCACTAGTATAGTTTTGCTATCTATTTCTTCCTCTAATTCCTTTAACTTCTCCTCTAGGAATTTAGATGCTATACCACTTGGTGAATATATATTAAGTAGTGATATTGCTTCATTCTCGGTGGTGCCTTTTAGTAGGACATAGTTTCCTTCCTTATCTGTTTTAATTAGATCTGTTTTTGCTTTTGCTTTATCTGAGATAAGTATTGCTACCCCTGCTTTTTTTACTTTAGCTGAGGCATAATAAATTTTAGTCCAACCTTTTACCTTTACCCTGTGGGCATCTCTTTGTTTCAAATGTGTTTCTTGTAGACAGCATATTGTGGGATTATGGTTTTAATCCATTCTGCTATCTGCCTCTGTTTTATGGGAGAGTTCATCCCATTCACATTCACAGTAGTAATGACTATCTGTCTGTTCCCCTCCATCCTATTCCCTCCCCTGTTTATGTTTTTGTTTGTTCCTTCTCCCTTCCCCTCCTTGAAGTTTTCCCTTTTGACCACCCCCTCCCTCAGTGTTCCCACCCAGTGATCCCTCTTCTTAACCTACCCTCTCCCCTTACTACTGTTTCCCTCCCTTCTAATCCCCCCTTTAGTCTCCTCTTTTTCACCCCCCCTTACCCTTCCACTATCTATAGGACACAAAAAATTTTTATACTTATCAGAGTAAATTACTCACTGTTTGATTCCAAACCAATGAGAGTGAATTTCAAACATTGCTCGTCTCCCTCTCTCCTTTTCCTCTATTTGATGAATTTATGTGTCTATTCACATTAAAATCTTAAACTTCACTGATTAAATTGATCCCTCTTTGAACCAGAACCAGTGAGAATAGTGTTTAAATGATGTTCCTCTCCCTCTTTCTTTCCCCTCTTCTATAGTGTGTTTTAATGCCTCTTCAGATGGCATATTTTACCTTTTCCTATCTAATCCTTTTCTTTTTCCCATTACAATCTCTTTGATCCCCTTAGTAGTTTTTTTTTTTTTTAGACATCAGGTTAGTGCGTTCATACCCACACCCTCTATCTAAGTATAACCCTTTTGAAGGTCATGATAATCATAAAGATTTCGAATATTGACAGTTATCAGCCCCACATATAGGGATGTGAACATTTTGCTCTTGTTGCATCCCAAGTAATGAGCGTGTGTTTGTGGGTGTGGGTGTGTGCACTTATGCATGTGTGAGTCTGTGTTTCTCTTGTTTACCTTTTTATGTCTTTCTTGAGTCTTGTAATTGGAGATCAAATTTTCCATTGAGTTCTGGCTTTTTCATCAGGAACATCTGGAAGTCCCTTATTTCATTAAACAACCATCTCCTTGCCTGGAAGATTATGCTCAGTTTTGCCGGGCAGTTAATCCTTGGTTGTAGTCCTAGTTCTCTTGACCTACAAAATATCAATTCCAGTCCCTCCTCTCTTTTAATGTAGAATCTGCTAGGTTCTCTGTGATCCTAACTGTAGTTCCTCGATATTTGAATTGTTTCTTTTTGGCTCCTTGTAGAATTTTTTCTTTAATCTTGTAATTCTGGAATTTGGCTACTATATTTCTTGGAGTTTTCAGTTTGGGATCTCTCTCAGTAGGACTCCGGTGAATTCTGTCGATAGCTATTTTATCTTCTGATTCCAGGACCTCAGGACAGTTTTCTTTGACAGTCTCTTGGAGGATGTTGTCTAGGCTGCTTTTTTCATCATGGCTTTCTGGTAGACCAATAATTCTTAGGTTGTTTCTCCTGGATCTGTTCTCTAGGTCAGTTATTTTTCCAGTGAGATATTTTACATTTTCTTGCAATTTTTTGATCGTTTTATTTTGTTTGAGTGACTCTTCAGTTATTTTTTGAAGTTCCTTTTTTAGGGAGGTATTTTCTCCAATTACTTCACTGAGACGTTTTTCCAAGTTGGTCACTGCCTCCCTGATTTGGTCTTTAAAATTTTTCTTAAGCTCCTCCAGGAATGCTATTTGGGCTTGAGACCAGATCATGTTTCCTTCTGTGGTCTCAGGTGTGGGTAGAGAGTCTATATTGTCCTGTGTATTTGCTTGTTCTTGCCCTACATAGTAGCCTCAAATAGACCTTCTTGCCTTCCCCTTCTCCTTCTCAGCTTCTTTCCTTCCCATTGTGATTTCCTATTTCTTAGTTTCTCATGCTATGAGTTTAGGGCCTGATCCTTGACTTTGAATACCTCTGGGTGGCTAGTTTATGGCTAAGTCAAGGAAGTCAGTGAGGAATGTAGATGTGTAGGTGGGGGTGAGTCTGACAACTTCAGATTTCTGCCTCTATACCCCTGGGCTATAAGTAGGCTTTTGTTGGTGAGGTGAGGTGGGGCTTGTTGGGACCCCACCCTCTCTTCTCTTCAGACTCCTGGCTGTCTCAGTTATACCCCTTCTTGGAGACTCTCAAGCTTGGGGCTATTTCCATTAACTTGGGTTTTCAATCTGAGTGGGAGACTTATCTTTGGGTTTTCTGCTTCATGAAGGACGGATGGGAGGATCAGAGCAGCTAGAATTTACTTTGCCATTCCAGCCCCTGTATTATACAGACAGGCAGTTTCTAAACTTCCAGGCTGGGGGCCGAATGCAGCCAGGGAAGCCACTCTTTCCACTGAGGGCCCAATTCTCCTAAGTGCCTCCAATGATCCTACCCATAGGAGAGATGACTGTGATTCATCCTCCGGAAGTCTGCAGGCTGAGGCTTTTGCTCTCTGGTGTAGTCTGCTTGTCTACTCTTAGGTCTGGGCTGTGCAGACCCCACGTGCTCTGCGCTCGACCAGTCCGGACACACTGGGCAACCTCCTGGGCTGGAATCTTCCACACTTTGTCTTCCAGTGGGCTCCGTCACTCCGGATTCCACTCAGATTCACCCTTTGAGCCTTAGTGACCGAGGAGCTCAGCGAGGTTACTGCTTCCTTTAAGCCATCTTGGCTCCTCCCCATGTTTTTTTCATACTCAAAATGAAAAGAGGAGGAAGGGGAAAATTGTCAGTAGTGTGTTGTTTACTTATAACTTCCCTGAGGGAATGATATAGAAAAACAGGGTGTGGGAAGTGGGGAGAGGTTAATAATCAGGATTAGGATGCTATTGGGGAATACAACAATTGTGCAGGAAAGAAGAACCATAATTGATTATTGTATCAAGGATGGAATGGGACCCATCTCTTCACTCATTCCAAAAGATTTTTCATATATTCCTTCAAGTCTGGCCATATCTCCCCTCCCTGAAAATGATACTAAGATTCCCCTAGGAGGCCTCAGGCTCCACTTTATACCCTTAAAAGAAAATTTGAACTTAATAACACCAAATAAAATGAACATTTCTATATATAAAAGAGAACAGAAAAAGATGATTATACATGAAAGTGTGAATCTCTATTGTATACAGCTTGCATTTCTTTTTAAGTATAGAATAAATTATAACATTTAATTTTAAAAGCTGTTCTGTTTGTTTTTCCTTCTGGTCTTCCTTCTGTTCTCTTATGTACATTATTTAATGCATCAGCCCTTCTTTGGACTTCTCCCTTCTGTGCTGGATACCTCCCATCACCCCAAAACATTTGCATCTTCTTTCTGTGTATTGTCTCCCTGCCCCCTCCCCATAAGCTCCTTGATGTCTTTTTCATATTAGTATCTCCAGTGCTTAGCAGTACTTAGCAAAAAGTGGATACTTAATATATTTGTTGTTTGATTGACTTCATGATCTCAGCCTTCACTGTAGAAACCATTGTTAGGATAATCAAACTTTACAGTTGGAAGGGAATTTAGAAAGGCCATCAAATCCAGCTCTCATTTTATAGAAGAAACTGAGTTCTAGAGATGTTAAGTAACTTACCCAGCATCATAGGGAGTAAGTAAATCGGGGATTTGTACCCTGTTTTCCTGACACATGTTCACATGCAGCATGTTAACTTCTGGTGTATCATATAAATCTTTGTCTTTTCCAAAATTGACTAACTCTGAGCCTTTTGCTAAATCCGTTAAATTCCCTTTCACAATTTTCCTGTGTGTAGAAAATGCAAATTCAAATAATGACCTTCTTTAGAAGAGTGTGGGGAGAATTAATTAGATAATATTTTCAAAATGCTTTGAAGATTAAAAGCTTCCCCAAAAGTGCTAAATAGTATTTATGATAAAATACAAATCTACAGAGGTAGAAATCAGAAAACACATGTCTTAGGGAGATGAAAAGGGGAAAATTATATAGTGAAGAAGATGGAAACTGGCACAATTAAAAATGCAGGGAGAATGAAGAATGAGAATATACACACAAAAGTAAGAGTGAAATGGAGAAAAGCAAAAATGAAGAAACCAAAAGTCATCTTAAAATGTTAATATTTTGTTGATATATCCAGGCTATAGAACTTGTAATATGCAATGTGTTTTTGTTACTGTGATGATTTTACTGGTATAAAATCCAATTTCAAGTTTTCTAGGTCTATTGAGAGGCCACCTCCTTGTTCAGGATTTCACTTACCCCTCTGGACTGGCCCTCAGCATGAGATTGGGAAAGTCATCCCAAAGCAAGATGGATGGGATTCAATGACCAGAAATTTCTTAAATGAACTGTGAAGCTGTGAAATGAGCCAATGGATCACCAGAAAGGAAAGATTGGACTTTGAGGTCTTAAAACCAGGTGCTATAGTTGCTTTTTTTCCAGCATAATTCCCCCAAGCCAAACACAAATTTCAAAAACATCACTTTGTTTGATGGATATATTTAGATTAGAAGAAATTTTGATTATTTGAACACTGACCTTAAAAAATCTTCTGGAAAGTAAAATTATGACTATCTTTGGAACAAAGAAATAGGGAAGATTCATTTTTTCCATGTATATTTTATATAACCTCCATCTTCACTTTATTCCATTGATCTGGTTTCAAATTATATTTTGGATCTTCTTCAAAATTATATATTTTATGAATGACTTTTGTTTTTAATTCATAGTCATTTCTAACACCTTTCCAGGCTGATCTCTCTTTTGTGACAAAGGAAAAAAAACCCACAAACACAATATTTTCTGATGCCCAAACTACTAGGGCTCTCTTCAACAAATTACCTTGTGTTTAACCACTTTGTATTCACTTGTATTTATCTACTCTCTATGTATTACATATCTATATCTATATCTATATATATCTATATATATATATAGATATATACACACAGATGAAATTAAATTACAAAATATGTGGAAAGTATTTAGAAAAGTGTGTGGTAGATAACAGATGAATCATAAATGTTTGTTTCATTCCTTTTATGTGTACTTCTTGTCTCTCCTATTTGAATTCCAGTCTCTCTGAGAACAGGGATTTTCATATTTTTTGATCACTGCATTGCCATTACTTGGCATAGTACCTAGCATGGTAGGTGCTTAATAAATTCTAGCTGACTTATTGACAATTTACATAATAACCTATTCAACTATCTACCTCCTTATCTTAGAGAATGTACAATCTATGTCTGGTAAAGGAAATATTTTTCTTTATTTGGTCTTTGGAAACTTCACTAGTTTATCAAATATTCAGACATTATTCAAAGAATTTTTCATTTACAATGTTGTGATTTTTGTATATTTTATTTGCTATGTTGTTGTTATGCAATTGTTCATATAAATTGTCACAAATATCTCTATTCTTTTATTATTGCATACATTATTAAATGTAGTTATATCTGCATGCATTTTTGAAGATAGTTCAATTGCTAGTCCACCACTTGGAAGAAATCAGGTGCTTTTATTTTATAATATGCTACCACAGCATGAAGCCATGAAAATTTTGGAATACAAAGACCATTAAAAAAGTCTTTTATTATAATAAAACTAAATTTAATTTAATGTTAGAAGAATATTTACATAATATTTAACTGGAACCCTTAATTTAACACATAAGGAAATTGTGATTCAGAATACTGAAATGACCATTCCTTGAACACAGTAGGTACTTAGGATATGTTTTCAATTACCCAAGCAAAATAAGTAAAGTGGAGCAAATGTATAGGAGAGAATTTAAAACCAAATTAATGAGTGACATGATAAACATTCAGGCCTGACTACATACACACACACACACACACACACAATATATATATATATATATATATATATACAGAGAGAGAGAGAGAGATAGATATAGATATAGATATAGATATAGATATACACATATGCATATACATATACAAAATGTATTTGCCTTGATTAGGTTTGAATTTAATCATATGCCACTTAATTTAGGCTTTAATTTCTATTTAATACAGTAAGCTTGGGGAACTTAATTTATTCCAACAAATACCTGTATTTTGCTTTTTACAACACAGATGTTCCTAACTCAGAGATAAACTTTCCCTTTACCATGACATGCAGCCTTATAGATGGATAGTGAATCTTGTCTTCAATGAACAGGTTGGATGATATGTCATGTCCTGGCTTACTTTATTGCCTGTATATAGCCACAACCTAAAACTAAATATTTTGTGAAACTAGATGAAAGCCAAAAGAGGCAAGAGATAATGCAATAAGCTTTGAGGAATGAAATTAATTTTAGAATTATCTCTTATTAAAACTTCTTTAGTATCTGGGGATTTGACAGATCTAGACACATTTTAAAGGGGGCTTGAAAAAGGTATAACCACCAAGGAAATGACTATACAATTAAAATAAACAGAAATAAACATCCAATTAGTTTATTTACTCAAATAGTTAATTTTTCCCAGAAAGAAAAAGACACTTCATTAATTTGGTTAACTCATACTCCTAACTGTGATTGCTTAGCACTACACCTAATGGGGTCACCTAAAACATAAACTAAAATTTGTTTATTGTTGGAGGAAAGATTTTTTTAAATGTATGCGTCTCAAAGATCTTCACTTGTGAAGACAATCCTTTCGGGAAATTATGATGCTATGTTAAAAAGCTTTTAGTTAATCCCAGTCAAAGTTGAATTCAGGCTAAAAAAATTGAGACATGTTCTGGCAAGCTGAATGATACTTTATGTTCTATTGGTGGAAAGGAAACTCTTCATGCAGTGGGGGAAGGGGGAAAGGGTATTTTCCAATTTCTGCTTCCGTATTCATCTCCTTCCCAAGAAAAGAGATGCCGTCACTGGATATGGCAACAGATAGGCATTTGCTTTAGTCATTATGTGGTCTGACTAACACATGGAACTTCTCTTCAAATATAAAGCAAAGGTAGTGAAGCACTGTTGTTGAATTGGCACAACAAAGAGGAGGAGAATGGAACTGAAATCATCTGGGGATTTTTAAGAGATAGTGGCATCCCTTTGTGGGATGCATTTCAGAAATGCATGATTTTATGAATGTGGAGGATGTAACACCTTCAATTTTACAGACGAGGTAAGTGAACCCCAAAGGGCTGAAGTAGCTTGCCCATTTTCAGTTTGGCTGATACCAATCCAGTCTTCTTCACCTACGGTATTTGTTATCATCACCTTCCTCCTCCTCCTCCTGCATCTCCTCCTCCCTCCTCCTTTCCTCCTCTTCCTCTCCTCCTCCGTCTTCTCTGCCTTCTTCTTCTTTCTTCTCCTCCTTCCCTTCTTCTTCCTCCTCATCCATGTCCTCTTCTTCCTCCTCCTATTTCTTCTTCTTTCTCTGATGTCTTCTGGCACTGTCTCCTTCTTTACCACTATCTCACATGATGAAGTGATCTACATGCACATCAAGGACAATACCTCTATTGGTCGCACAATTGCATTCCTTCCTATCTCATACAACATATTGTCCCCTCTGACATCACCACTCTTTCATTTTCATTTTCTTCCTATCTAGTAGTTCATTACTTACTGTATACAAACTTGTCCATATCTCCCTTTATGAAAAAAAAATTCCCCTGATCCCTCTACCCCCACTATTTTCTTATATCTATTCTGCTAAACTCCTTGAAAAGACTCTCTGTTATAGGTGCCTCCATTTTTTCCCTCCATTTTCTTCTTAATCCCTTACCATTTGTCTTCTGACTTTATTATTCTCTGGAAACAGCTCTTTCCGAAATTACTTATGATGTCTTAGTTTTCATATTCAATGGCCTTTTCTCAATCCTCCTTTGATTCTCAGTAGACTTTAACACTATTGATCACACTTTCCTCCTTGAGTATTTCTTCTCTAGTTTTAAGGACATCCCTCCCTCCTTGTTTTCATCCTATTATCTGACCTCTTCTCTGTTTTCTTTGTAGGATCATTTTTCAGAATACACCCTTTAACTTTAGGTATTCCTGAGTAGTAGAATATTTTCTCCATCTAAACTATTTCATTTGGTGATAGTATCAACTTTCACGAATTTAATTAAGATCTCTATTCTGGTGATTCTTATATTTACCAATCCTGTTTTACCCAAAACTCTCTGCAGACCTCAAGTATCACCTCCCTAACTTCTTCTCAGACAACTTAAACTATGTCCAGTAAAATATGTCCAAAACAGATCATATCATCTCCTTTCTTAGCATCACCCCCTCACATCTTAAAGAACCACACCCTTGACCCGGTTACCCAGGCTCACAATTCTCACAAGTCATCCTGAACTCCTTACAATCTTATTCCCTATATATAACTGTATTGCCAAGGTCTGTCAACTTCATCTTTGTTACGTCTCTCAAATATACTTCCTTTTCTTTTCAGATACTGCCACCACTCTAGTGCAGGCCCTTATCACCTTGTGCCTGGCTTATTAAGATAGTATGCTTGTGGGTTTGCCTACTTCAAGTCTCTCTCTACTCCAATCCATCCATCTCCCATTCAACCATGAAAGTGATCTTCCTAAAGTGAATGCTTGATTATATCAGTGACAAACTCTTTCGTACAATCAAATACAAAACACTTATTTGACTTTCAAAACCTAGGCCTTTCTTAACTTTCTAGTCCTTTTACACTTTATTCCCTGCCACATACTCTCTGATCTAATGGTACTGGACTCCTGACTTTTCCATGGAGAAGACACCTCATTTCTCAGCTCTGGGAAATTTCTCTGGCTATGCCCAAACTTGGACCCCTCTCCCCATTCTGCCTAATGACTTCTTGATTTTCTTTAAGACTCAACTAAAACTCAATCTTTTACTGGAAGCTTTCCCTTATCCCTATAATCTCTATTTATTTCCAATTTCTTCTTTGTAGAGTTTGCTTTGTATCTATTAGTTTACCTCTTATCCCCTGCATTATATTATAAGCTTCTTGAGGTCAGATACTGTCTTTTGCCTATTTTTGTATCCCCACTGCTTAGGACAGTTCCTGGTACATAGTAGGCACTTAAGAAATGTTGATTCATTGGTACTGAAGATATAATACCAAACATGTTCAACCTTATATCTCAAAGTAATTAGTCCTTGGGTCAAAGTGATATAAATAAATAAGAATATCAAAAGTGATTAATAATAGTAAATATTTATATAGCATTTTGCATGAATTATTTCATTTGTTCATCACAAAAACACTTTGAAGTAGCAGTTATTCATTACTTTGATTTGCAAATGTTGAAACTGAGCCTGAGAGATTTTCTTATATGATATCACCCAGCTATTAAGAATATGATGGAGACTTTAAATTAGATCTTCCTGAACTCAAGTTCAACATTCTATCCACTATGCTATCTAGCTACCTCTCAGAGGAGACAACTCTTTCAAGAACTCCGCTTTGAACCTAACCCCATTCTAAGGTTATTCACTTAGGAGCACTTTAAGTAACATCAAGAACTTAAAAAGAGGTGCAGGAAAATTTACTGTGAAGATGTTTTAAATGCTTTGATAGGGATTAGAGCTTTCCACTGGGAGTCTAAGAAATGACTTTATCAACATATGCTGATGACTTCCTTTGGTACTACTCAATGACTATTGCTGATGAATCTATTAGTTTGTCAATGGAAATAGCAAATTATGAATGGCACTTAAGAATATTCAGAATTTCAACAAGATGAGAGGCAATGGGGTATTTATGTTCAAGGAAGGGGTGACTCTAGAGCCTTAGAAATATGAATAGCCATATATAGCAACCACTTTGTATATTTTACAAATATCTCCAAAGACAAAGAAGAATGTACCTCTCACTTGTGATACTGAGCATCTTTCTCTCATTTCCCTTCTGAGATGCCTGGGATACTTAAGAAATTTAGTGAAATAAGTAGGGGATGGGGCAGCTATGTGGTGCAGTGAATAGAACACTGACCCTGGAGTAAGGAGGACCTGAATTCACATACGGGCTAAGACACTTAAAACTAGCTACGTGACCTTGGGCAAGTTATTTAACCCCAATTGTCCTACCTTTCCCCCATTCAAAAAGGAAAAAAAAAAGAAAAATGGAAAAAAGAAAGAAAAGAAAAATAAATAAGTAGGGGAAAAGAATATCTTGTTTAAGCAAAAACTAAAATTAAAAAACAAAATAGAAACCTCTAAGTGACAGGAATTTTTGACCAAGAATGAATTTGTTTTTTCTTGACTCTTAGAACAGTCATTTATCCATTTTACCATATGTCCTTGCAAGAAGACTGATAATGTTCATATTCATTGAGCTTCGCTCATAGATAGAAAATGAAAAGATCTCAGAAGTCATCTAATACAGCCCCTGTTTTAAGGATCAGGAAACTGATCCTTAGGGAGGTTGCTATTTGATCAAAGTCATGCAAGTAGTAAACATCAGAAACAGCATTTGAACACACATATTTTGATTTTAGACCCACTCCACCCCACCCTCATCCTTCCACAGTACCACAATGCCTACTTTTTTGCAACACTGCCAGCACTTATTATACATATTTGTATAACATATTTGATCCATAAAACCACAAACCCATAAGGTAAGAAGTATAACCATTATTGTTCCAATTTTAGAATAGTTGAATAACTCTCATTGTTCAACTATGTTGTGTTCTGGAATGGTTGGATAATTCACAACTATATGGTGTGTGACTAAAGTTGTGTTCTCATAGCCTCTGTAATATTTACATATTGGTCTCTCTGACAATCTAACTGCTGTATGAACTTCAGTTCATTCAATTTACATTTCTTTTATTTTTTTTTGTAAACAAAATTGTAGTTTATTTACATAATTCTTTTTTTTTTTTTAAAGCAATCAGGGTTAAGTAACTTGCTCAAGGTTACAAGGCTAGTCGTTATTTATGCGTGGGTGCTCCTTTTCTGAGGACGGATCTGATCTCGGGTCATCCCAACTCCGAGGACGGCGCTCTTACTCACTGCTCCACCTAGCCACCCCTTTAGGGCAATTGGGGTTAAATAACTTGCCCAAGGTTACCCGGCTAGGTTTTTGTTTGTATGGATTAAGTGTCGGAGGCCTGCTCCAAACTCAGGTCATTCTGATTCCAGGGCCAGTGCTCTATTCACCATGCCACCTAGCCTCCCCTATTTACATAATTCTTGTATCTATATTGGTAGGTAGTATTCTTTTTTTTTTTTTTACAAAATCTTTATTAACGTCTGTTTTACATCATTCATTTCCACCAGATTTGAGGTACATTTATTTTCCCACTCTGTTTTTCCCCTACCCACCCTCCCAGAATAGCAGTCCCACAAGATATCACTTCATCCAATCTTCTCTCTCCCATAACATCTCCCATAAACCCTTTGACTTTTCCATTAGAGGAAGGTGAATCTTTGTGTCCAAATGCCTGCACATCTTATCTCCCAATTACAAGCAAAAGAGTATTAATAATAGTATTTATATATATATATTTGAAACATTTAATCTTAAGACCACGAATTTCAGATCCATTTCCTTCCTCCATTGTCACCCATTACCTCTGAGAAGATAAGTAATTCAGTATATGTTGTACATGTGTAGCTATGCAAAACATTACAATGGTAGATATATTGTACAAGGCTGCTTATAATTCCCTCCCACTCATCCCACTCCCCACCTGGTCCATTTCCTACTTGATCCTGTCCCTCTTCTAAAGTGGGTACTTCCAACCTCCCCTCCCCCAAGGAGGCCCTCCCATCCATCACCCTCCTCTCATTCCCCCTCCCCATATTCTGCTGAAGGTTGAGATATCCCATTTAGTATGTATGTCATTCTCTCCCTTCCTATTCTTCCCCTCCCTTGCAACCACTTCCCCTTGCTTCTTCTACATGAGATAGTTTGCCCTAACCTGTCTTTCCCCATCTCCTCTTGCCACTTTCCTCTCTCACCTCATATTTTCAACCATTGAGTATCCTCGCTTCACAACCAATTCAACCTATGCCCTCTATACATATATAACTGTAAGCATATATACACACATTCACATATGTATTCCTATGACCATACACCCTTCATCCATTATTTTCATACTGAGAA
Organism: Gymnobelideus leadbeateri; assembly: GCA_011680675.1. Taxonomy (NCBI): domain Eukaryota; kingdom Metazoa; phylum Chordata; class Mammalia; order Diprotodontia; family Petauridae; genus Gymnobelideus; species Gymnobelideus leadbeateri. Next base: position 257,403 of record WOXC01009075.1, read on the forward strand.
AGATTTCATCAGTCACAGTTATTGTATTTCCATATAAGAATGTAAATAGTTCAGTTTCGATAAGTTCCTTTTGATTTCTTTTCCCTGATTACCTTCTCAGGCATCTCTTGCTTCTTGTGTCTGGATGTCAATTTTCTGTTCAATTCTGGTTTTTTCCTAAAGAAAGCTTTAAAGTCCTCTATTCCACTGAATGACCATATTTTCCCCTGAAGCAAAATACTCAGTTTTGCAGGGTAGGTGACCCTTGGGTTCATTCCCAGCTATTTTTCCCTCTGGAATATCGTATTCCATGCCTTTCAATCCCTCTGTGTAGAAGCTGCCAGGTACTGGGCTATTCTGATTGTGTATCCACAATATTGAAATTGTTTTTTCCTGGCTGCTTGTGGAAGTTTCTACTTGATCTGGGGATTCTGGAACCTGGCTCTAATATTACTGGGAGTTTTCTTTTTGGGATCTTTTTCAGGAGGTGATCAGTGGATTCTTTCAACCTCTATTTTGCCTTCTGGATCTAAAACATCAGGGCAATTATCCTTGAGAATTTCTTGAAGGGTGATTTCTAGGTTCTTTCTTTCAGGTAGTCCAATAATTTTCAAATTGTCTCTCCTGGATCTATTTTCCAGGTCAGTGGTTTTTCCCATGAGACATTTTGCATTGCCTTCTAATCTTTCATTTGTTTGGATATGCTTAACAGCATCTTGATTTCTCATAAAGTCATTAGCTTCCATTTGCTCCTGTCTCACTCTGAAGGAATGAATCTCCTCGGTGACCTTTTGAGATTCTTTTTCCATCTGGCAAATTCGACTTTTTAAGGCATTCTTCTCCTCATTGCTGTTTTGGGCCTCCTTTGCCATTAGAGTTAGTCTATTTTTTAAGGTGATGTTTTTCTCAATCAGGCTGTTGACCCTCATTTCATACTTTTCCTGCATCCTTCTCATTTCCCTTCCCAATTTTTCCTCCACTTCTCTTATTTGCTTTTTTTGTTTTTTTGTTTGTTTTTTTTTTCTTTTTGGAGGGCAATTGGGGTTAAGTAACTTGCCCAAGGCCACACGGCTAGGTTTTTATTTGTGTATGCATTAAGTGTCTGAGGCCGCATCTGAACTCAGGTCCTTCTGACTCCAAGGCCAACTTTCTACTCACTGCCCCACCTAATCGCCCCTTCTTATTTGATTTTTAAAGTCCTTCTTAAGGTTCTCTATGGTCTGCAACCCGCTCATATTTACCTTGGGGCTTTTGGAGCAGGACTTCTGACCTCACAGTCCTCTTCCTGCTCTATGCTTCAACACTCTTGGCCCCCAAAGTAGGAGTCTAAGGATGCATTTTTCTGTTTAATTTGTTTTCTTTGCCTTGGCATGTTGCCACTTAATTACTTGACTTTTGGGCTTGTTGTACAGTATGACTTTTTCACCAGATAGGGGAATTTTTGTCCTGAATGTGTGTGGGGCAATTTCCGTTTCTGGCAAGCTGGAAACCCACCCACGACCTCCACCCCAGATCACAATCCAGATCCAGGGAGGTTAAAGCAAGAGCGATTACCCCCCAAGACTGATCGCTGGATATCCCTTCAGTTCGCAGGCCAGGAGCTGGAGCTGCCTCTGAAAACTACAAAATAGCCTGTCTCCTCAGCTGGCTTCTAGCTCCCATTGGTGGAAGCTGACGTATTCCCCAAATACTGGTCCCAAAGTCCATAGGGCACTAACCTCTCACTTTGTCCTAGGCATGTCTATTGTGGAATTGCCACAGCTGTTGGTGTTCTGGGGTCCCTGCAGCCAGCTGCTGGCCAGGCCACCCTGGGGCTAAAACTGTGACTCAGGAGGACCTGTGCTTGGCTCCCCGAGCTCTGCGAGCTGTGCTGCCGGCTCCTAGACCACTGAGCTGGTCCTTCCTGCAGGGCTGCTTGGCTGTCCTTAGCGGGTGGTTAGCTTCTCTGTGTTGTTATGTGGGTGCTGGGGCTCCAGAAGTTGTTCAGAGTCCCCTTTTACATAGTTTCGAGGTAATCTGGAGACAGAGTGTCTTGGACTCGCTGTTTCTACTCCGCCATCTTGGCTCCACCTCCCATTTCTTTTATTTTTAATAATTTGGAACATTCTTTCATATGGTTGTTGATAGATGACGTTTCTTCTTTTGAAACTGAAGCTCAGAGAGATTGAATGAATTGCCTAAAATAATATGGAGGTAGATGATATAAGTATGATCATGCCCATTAAGGAGATGATAACTAATAAGTGACCTTTTTAGTATAATTCCAAACATTTCCCTTTAAATACTTGCAAAATTATTAACTTTATATTATTTCACTTAACCTGTCTTCCCATAGTCCTTCCAATGTTAGCATTTCCTTTTTCGGGACCTCTCTTTCAATCTGGTAATTATTAGGCAAAACTTTAAAGCTTTTTAAATTTATATTTATTTTGTTTCAGTTATTTGAAACATTCTGTTCTCCATTCTTTCAGATGGTCATTAATAGATAGCATTTCTTCTTTTGAACAATGCCTCATATTCTGGGATGACTTATTGGAGCTAACTCATTCTTACATTTTTGTATTCTTTATATGTCTTTGATGTTATGTCTTTACTAAAAATATTTTTTGTGAAGATATTTTCCAAATATACTGCATCTTTTAATGTTGGTTGTTTTGCTTGTATTCATTCAATAGGTTTACATGTAACATAAACAAATTGCCCATTTTATCCTCTGTGATTTTTAGTTAAGAACATTCTATTTAGATGTAATTTTATGTGGCACTACCTTCTCTTTTCTATTTAAAAATGACAAAAACTTTGATATTTAAGTCATCTATCCCTTTGTTATGTTGTGCGGTATTAGTAATGGTTAAACATGAATTTTGTTTTGTTTACTTTTTAAAATTTCCCCATCAAGATGGTGGAAAGGAAGCAGTAACTTCACTGAGCTCCAATAGAATTCACCAGACTCCTCCTGAAAGAGATCCCAAACTGAAAACTCCAAGAAATATAGTAGCCAAATTCCAGAATTACAAGATTAAAGAAAAAATTCGACAAGCAGCCAAAAAGAAACAATTCAAATATCGAGGAACTACACTTAGGATCACACAGGACCTAGCAGCTTCTACATTAAAAGAGCGGAGGGACTGGAATTTGATATTTAGTAGGGCAAGAGTGCTAGGACTACAACCAAGGATTAACTACCCGGCAAAACTGAGCATAATCTTTCAGGCAAGGAGATGGATTAAAAACTGTAATCCTACAATATGCTGTCTTCAAGAAACACATTTGAAACAAAGGGATACCCAAAGGGTAAAGGTAAAAGGTTGGAGTAAAATTTATTATGCCTCAGCTAAAGTAAAAAGAAAGCAGGGGTAGCTATACTTATCTCAGATAAAGCAAAAGCAAAAATAGATCTAATTAAAAGAGATAAGGAAGGAAACTATATCCTACTAAAAGGCACCATTGAGAATGAAGCAATATCACTACTTAATATATATATGCACCAAGTGGTATAGCATCCAAATTCCTAGAGGAGAAGTTAAAGGAATTAGAGGAAGAAATATATAGCAAAACTATACTAGTGGGGCACCTTAAACTCCCCCTCTCCGAACTCGTTAAATCTAAACTAAAAATAAACAAGAAAGAGGTTAAGGAGGTGAATAAAATCTTAGAGAGACTAGATATGATGGATCTCTCGAGAAAACTGAATGGGGATAAAAAGGAATTTACTTTCTTTTCAGCAGTGCATGGTACATACTCAAAAATAGACCATGTACTAGGGCATAAAAACCCCACAGTCCAGTGCAGAAAGGCAGAAATTATAAGTGCATCATTCTCAGATCATGATGTAATAAAAATCATATGCAATAAAGGGCCAGGGAAAGATAGACTAAAAACTAATTGGAAATTAAACAATTTAATCCTGAAAAAGTGGTGGGTCAAACAAGAATTTATAGAAACAATCAATAATTTCATTCAAGAGAATGACAATAATGAAACAACATACCAAAATTTGTGGGATGCACTAAAGGCAGTTCGCAGGGAAAATTTTATATCCCTGAGTACATACTTAATTAAAGCAGATAGAAGGGAGGTCAATGAATTGGACATGCAATTGAAAAAGTTAGAAAAAAACAAATTGAAAATCCCCAATTTAGTACTAAATTAGAAATATTGAAAACCAAGGGTGAGATTAATAAAACTGAAATTAAGAAAATTATTGAATTAATAAATAAAACTAAGAGCTAGTTTTATGAAAAAATCAACAAAATTGATAGACCCTTAGTTAATATGATAAAAAAAAGAAAGAAGAAAACCAAATTATGAGTATCAAAAATAAAAAGGGTGAATCTACCTCCAATGAAAAGGAAATCAAAATAATAATGAGGAATTATTTTTCCCAATTGTATGCACATAAATATGACAATCTTAGTGAAATGGATGAATATTTACAAAATCACAAATTGCCCAGATTAACTGAAGAGGACGTGAATTACCTAAATAACCCCATCTCAGAAAAAGAAATGAAACAAGCCATCAATGAACTCCCTAAGAAAAAATCTCCAGGGCCAGATGCGTTCGCTAGTGAATTCTATCAAACATTTAAAGAAAAATTGATTCCAATACTCTACAAACTATTTACGAAAATTAGTGAAGAAGGAGTCCTACCAAACTCTTTCTATGACACAAATATGGTACTGATTCCTAAATCAGGAAGAGATAAAACAGAGAAAGAAAATTATAGACCAATTTCCCTCATGAATTTAGATGCAAAAATTCTAAATAAAATATTAGCCAAAAGACTCCAACAACTTATCACAAAAATAATACACTCTGATCACGTAGGATTCATTCCAGGAATTCAAGGATGGTTTAATATTAGGAAAACCATCAGTATAATTGAGCATATCAACAATACAACTAGCAGAAACCACATGATCATCTCAATAGATGCAGAAAAGGCTTTTGACAAAGTATAACATCCATTCCTATTAAAAACACTAGAAAGTATAGGAATAAATGGAGCCTTCCTTAAAATATTTGCTAGCCTCTATCTAAAACCATCAGCAAGTATTATATGCAATGGGGATAAACTAGAAGCCCTTCCAATAAGATCAGGAGTGAAACAAGGGTGTCCACTATCACCCCTCTTATTCAATCTGGTACTAGAAACACTAGCAGAAGCAATTAGAGAAGAAAAAGCAATCAAAGGAGTCAAATTAGGCAAAGAAATGACCAAGCTGTCACTCTTTGCAGATGATATGATGATATACTTAGAAAATCCTAGAGAATCAAGTAACAAACTACTTGAGACAATAAATAAATTTGGCAAAGTTGCAGGATATAAAATAAACCCACATAAAACCTCAGCATTCCTGTACATCTCTAATGAAACTCAACAGCAAGAGATAGAAAGAGAAATCCCATTTAAAGTCACTGTAGACATTATAAAATATTTGGGAATCTACTTGTCAAAACGAACCCAGAATCTATATGATCACAACTGCAAAACGCTTCTCACACAAATAAAAACAGATCTAAATAGTTGGAAAAATATCAATTGCTCGTGGCTGCGTCAAGCTAATATAATAAAAATGACAATTTTACCCAAACTAAACTATATATTTAGTGCCATACCAATCAATTTACCAAAAAACTACTTTGTAGAGTTAGACAAAATAATAACAAAATTTATCTGGAAAAACAAATGGTCTAGAATATCAAGGGAATTAATGAAAAGAAATGCTAGGGAAGGTGGACTAGTTATGCCAGATCTTAATCTGTATTATATAGCAGCAGTCATCAAAACTGCTTGGTACTGGCAGAGGTGTAGAGTAGTGGATCAATGGAATAGATTGGGTGCAGGAGACACAGCAGTTAATGAATATAGTAATCTATTGTTCGATAAACCCAAAGACCTCAGTTTTTGGGATAAGAATGCACTATTTGACAAAAACTACTGGGAAAACTGGAATACAGTATGGCAGAAAGGGGGTATAGATCACTATCTAACACCATATACCAAAACCAATTCTAAATACGTGCATGATCTAGGCGTAAAGGATGATACTGTAAGCAATTTGGGAAAGCAAGGAATAGTTTACCTGACAGATCTTTGGAGAGGGGAAGATTTTAGGACCAAACAAGAATTAGAGAGCATTATAAAATGCAAAATGGATAATTTTGATTACATTAAATTGAACAGCTTCTGCACAAACAAAGCCAATGTAACCAAGATCAAGAGGGTGGTGGGAAATTGGGAAATAATTTTTACAACTTGTGTCTCTGATAAAGGATTCATTTCTAAAATTTATAGAGAATTGGGCCAAATCTATATGAATACAAGTCACTCCCCAATTGATAAATGGTCAAAGGATATGAACAGGAAGTTTTCAGAGAAAGAAATTAAAGATATCTATAAGCATATGAAGAAATGCTCAAAATTACTATTAATTAGAGAAATGCAAATCAAAACAACTCTGAGATACCACATCTCTCCAGTCAGATTGGCTAAGATGACAAAAGAAGAAAGTGACAAATGCTGGAGAGGATGTGGACAATTTGGAACACTAATACATTGCTGGTGGAGTTGTGAACTTATCCAACCATTCTGGAGAGCAATCTGGAATTATGCCCAAAGGATTATAAATAATTTCATACCCTTTGACCCAGCCATACCACTTCTAGGGTTATATCCCAAAGAGATCATAGAAGTGGGAGGAAGACCCATATGTACAAAAATATTTTTAGCAGCCCTTTTTGTGGTTGCAAAGAATTGGAAACTAAAGGGGTGCCCATCAATTGGGGAATGGCTAAACAAGTTGTGGTATATGAATGTAATGGAATTTTATTGTGCTATAAGAAACGAGGAGATGACGGATTTCATAATTACCTGGAGAGACTTATACATACTGATGCTGAGCGAGAAGAGCAGAATCAGAAGAAATTTGTATACAATCACACACATACCATATCTGTGATGACCAACTATGACAGACTGGACTCTTCTCAGCAATGCAGTGATACAAGTTAATCCCAAATGACTCAAGAAAGTGAGAAATGCACCATCCAGAGATATCACTAGAAAGAACTGAGCCTGAATCCTGATGGAAGCAAACTAAATCATCTTTTTCTTTTCATTGTTTGGTTGTATTTCTTCTTTACTATCTTTCATCCCACCTAGTACAATATGCCTTTGTAATTGGAATAATGTCTAATATGAATGCATTTTTAGACCCTATACTGTACTATATGCTGTCGTGAGGGGAGGGGGGAGGGAAGTAAAGGAAATTTGAAAACCAAGGAACTATGGAATTGAATCTTGTTAACTGAAACTAAACTAATAAATTAATAAAAAAAATAAAATAAAATTTCCCCATCATTTCCTCCTGGACACTTTTTCACCTAGTTGTCAAGATTGTTTTTGTAAATGTTAAAATCCTTTATTTAATAGCTTTTTGGCTCTTAATTTTGTAGTCCATTTCCCTGATAAGCTTTTCTAAAAAATACCTTGAATTTAGAGAAGCCATGTATATATTGGAAGATAGGAGAGGAAAACTAGGAGAATGGTGTACACAATTACAAACACAATGTATATGTGATAACTAACTTAGGTAGACTTGCCACTTGCCAGAAATGGAAGGTTATAAGTCTACTCCAAAATACTCATGATGGGAAATGATATGAATATCCAGAGAAAGAATAACAGGGTCTGAATGCAGATTGAAGCAAACTATTTGCTCTCTCTCTCTCTCTCTCTCTCTCTCTCTCTCTCTCTCTCTCTCTCTCTCTCTTCATTGCATTGTTATATTTCTTCTTTACAACTTGACTATTGTGAAAATATGTTTAATGTGACAGTGGATTACATGCCATCTTGCAGGGCAGCAGAGATGGGGGAGAAAATTTGGAATTCAAAAACTTGTGAAACTGAATATCATAATCTAAAAATAAATAAATTTAATAGTGAAAAAAGGAAGATAGGCTCAGATATTACATCACAATGTACAGGTGCATTTTATATTTCAACTTTGAAGGTAAAACCGAGTATGAAATGAAAAAAATGTTTATCTGATAAACTTTAGAATGCATTACTTTCCCTTGATGTTGGAAAATATCGGTAGTTCACTCACTCTACCTTTGTTTTCAGCAGTTAGCAGGAACAAATCATTAGACAGTGCACTTGTCAGGCATTTATCAGAGCTCTGATATATGGCCCTGATTTACGTGTTGTATATTAATTTTAGCTTGATTTTACATTTTGCCTAATATTGCATAGTTAATCATTTAAGCAACAACAGCAGCAGCAACAACAAAATAAACCTGCTGTTTTTTTCCCACCCTGTTCTTTATGGGGCCTAAGGTCATTAAAAAAGAATTTTTCAAAACTGATTACTACTTTTTTCCTGCCTTTTTAAAATTAAAGTGCCTGAAAATGTTTTATATATGTGTGTGTATATATATATGTATATATATGTATATGTGTGTATGTGTGTATGTATATATGTATATATATGTGTGTATATATATATATGTATACATATATCTGCACACATGTAAAAGTAGATTTAAATTAACATAATGAGAGTTTATCATCTTTCTAAAGGATATCTGTTGAATGTAGTTAATGCTTTAAGAAGAGAGAGAGAGAGAGGAGAGAGAGAGAGGCGAGAGTGAGAGGGAGGGAGAGAGGGAGAGAGTTTTAAAACACAAGGAAGTGTATAATCAAATAAAAAATTCTAGTTCAGTTCAGTATCTTCCTTTGGGATTTGATGTGACAGAAACTTAGATCTTTCATTTTCTGAAGTGGCCACTTTTAGATGAGGGACGAAAAACCCAACAAAATACTTTTAATATTTGAGAATATGAAATGAAGTGTGATCAAAAGTGAACTCCTTGGAAAAGTAACACATTCCTTCTTTTGCTAAACAGCTGAATTTATATTTGTCCTCCTTGGAGAGCTGGTTTGCCATGGTTGCATAAGAAATGCCTGGAAGTGAGTGCCAGGCTATCTTGGACTCTGGTCCTCATTGCAGAACTGCTCTGATTTCTTTAGGATTACAGTTGATGGCTGACAGCTAATCCTAATGGAAAAGCAACCCCAAATTTGCTAATCCTAATGGAGAAGCTAAACCATTTTCACTTTCAATGTGAAAACCCCAGATCAGATGAGTAGCTAAAAGAATTGGCTACTCCCCTCAATTCTACTCACAATATGCTATAATTATAAAAGGTAATTTACAAACATAAATATTTTAAATGACTCAATCAAACTGTATAATGATGCTTTTATGTGTGTTGTGGAGGGGTGAGGGATTCTGGGAGGTTTTTTGTTTGTTTGTTTGTTTGTTTGTTGAGGGGGTGAAACCAGAGAATGATTTTCTAATAATTTTCACTTTAAGTTTGTTGTATAAAGTTTAAGGTTTATTTCAGAGCAATAGAGAACACAATTAAGGTTAGGAATGACAAATACTTTCCCTATCATTCTAAAATACAATCAGATGCTTTGTTTTACCATTTCACTTAATGCATGGGTTATAGTAATTTCTCCACTAAGGTAAATGGCCCATTATCTACCCTATACCTATTGCCATAAATGGGGTGTTAAATGATCAATCCTCTAGAAATGTAAAGAAGAATATTTGGGCCCATGGCAAGTGTCACACATGGTATTTGGGGGGAGGGCAAACAGAATAAAGCACCCTGTCAGTTAATTTGGGAAAAGAAGAGAAAGACATCAGGTTTTAGGACAAGGATGGAGGAGGGGGAAGAAGAGAAGGAGGAGGAGAGTAGAGCAGGGGAAGAACTCAACAGAAAGGCAGCAGTCTAGTGAATAAGCACTAGACTTAGAATTAGGGGACTATGGGTTCAAATCATCTGCTAAGATACTTGGATACTGGGGCAGAGCCAAGATGGAGGAGTAGAAACGGCATGTATAAGGTGCTGTCCCCCCAGATCACCTCAAAACCATGTAAAAGGGGACTCTGAATAACTTCTGGAGGCCCAGCACCCACAGAACGACACAGAGAAGCTAACCTCCCATTGAGGGCAGTCCAGCAGCCCTGCAGGGAGAGGCTAGTGCAGTGCTCTAGGAGCCAAAAACCCAGTGCTCAGAGAGCCAAGCCCAGGTCCTCAGGAGCCATGGTTTTAGCCCCAGGACACCTAGGCCAGCAGCTGGCTGAAAGGACCTGTAATGGAAATGCAGATTTAAAGATCTTCCCTACCCCTACCTTAAGTGCACCTGGAGCTTGTGGTGGGAGGCTGGTTTTTCAGGAAAGCCCACACCTTGATACTTTGTGATTGGGCAGTGGGTCAAGGAGGTTGTTACAATCTTTGAGCCAGGAAAAGGCTATATAAACTCTGATGAGGGGCTTTGCTTTGGGGCTCACTTTGAGAAGTGTTGTGTGATTTGACCAGATGAGACTCTGGGAAGCCGTTGCTGAGAGCCCCCCGGCTTTGAAAACCCAGATGTTGATGCTTCCCTCTCTGGTAACTGTGATTTGGTATTGATATAATGGTGGGACAGTTTGGAAGCTTGTCTGTTTGATCTGTAAGTTCTGTAACTCTGAAGTTCGGGGTGCTGACCTTTTTCCCCTGAACTAGGTAATGTATGTTTGTTTGATTAAAGTAAGCTTGTTAACCCATTTTGAGTTGCTTTCCTTTTGAAAAGCAGATCTAAGAACCTATATTGGCAGCTACCCTGGGGATATTGGGGTGCTTGCTGCTACAGGACCCCAGAACACCAGCAGCTGTGGTGATTCCAGAATTATCAACACTGACATGCCTAGGACAAAGTGAGAGCTTAGTGCCCTATGGACTTTGGAACCAGTATTTGGGGAATGCTTCGGCTTCCTCCCCTAGGGGCTAGAAGCAGCTGAGGAGACATGCCATTTCACAGTTTCATTGGCAGCTCCAGCTCCTGGCCCGTGAACTGTAGGGAGATCCAGTGATCAGTCTTGGAGGGTAATCACTCTTGTTTTAACCTCCCTAGATCTGGGTTGTGGTCTGGGGTGGAGGTCATTGGGTGGGTATCCAGCTTGCCAGAACCAGAAGTTATGAAGACCCCAAGTTTGGGACAGAAGATCCCATGTCTGGTGGCAGAGTCCTACTGTGGCAACAAGCCCAAAAGTCAAGTACTTATGTGGCAACATGCTGAGGTAAAGGAAACAAAATAAACAGAAAAATGCAACATTAGACGTCTATTTTGGGGACAAAGAGGATCGAGGCATGGAAGAGGAGGAGGACTGTGAGGTCAGAAATCCTGCTCCAAAAGCCCCAAGGAAAATATAAGCAGGTTACAGGCCACAGAGGACATAAAGAAGGACTGTAAAAATCAAATAAAATAAGTGGAGGAAAAATTGGGAAGAGAAATGAGAAGGATGTAGGAAAAGTATGAAATGAAGGTCAACAGCCTGAAGATGGTGGAGTAGGAACAGCGCTTCCAAGCCACTCACCCCCAAGATTATATCAAAACTATGTAAAAGGGAACTCTGAATAAATTCTGGAGCCCCAGCACCCACAGAACGACACACAGAAGTGAAGTTCCCACTGAGGACAGTGCAGGAGCCCTGCAGGAAGGATCAGTGCAGCACTCTGTGAGCAGTGGGGGGAGCCGAGCACAGGTCCTCCTGAGTCGCAGTTTTAGCCAAAGCATGGCAGGGCCAGTAGCCGGCTGGAGGGACCCCAGAACACCAGCAGCTGTGGCGATTCCAGAATTATCAACATAGACATGCCTAGGACAAGGTGAGAGGTTAGTGCCCTATGGACTTTGGGACCAGTATTTGGGGAAAGTGTCGGCTTCCTCCCCTGGAGGCTAGAAGCTGCTGAGGAGACATGCCATTTTGTAGTTTTCAGAGGCAGGTCCAGCTCCTGGCCTGCAAATTGTAGGGAGATTCAGCCATCAGTCTTGGGGGTAATCCCTCTTGTTTTAACCTCCCTGGATCTAGATTGTGATCTGGGGTGGAGGTGGAGGGTGGGTTTCCAGCTTGCCAGAAATGGAAGTTCCCCACCCCCCATATGTTTGGTATGAAAGTTTGAAAGTTCACCTGTCTGGTGGCCCAGCCATACTGTGGAAACAAGCCCAAAAGTCAAGTAATTAAGTGGCAACATGCCAAGGCAAAGGAAACAAATTAAACAGAAAAATGCAACCTAAGACTCCTACTTTGGGGGCCAAGACAGTTGAAGCATAGAGTGGGAGGAGGACTATAAGGTCAGAGGTCCTGCTCCAAAAGCCCCAGGGGAAACATAAGTGGGTTACAGGCCATAGAGGACCTTAAGAAGGACTTTAAAAATCAAATAAGACAAGTGGAGGAAAAATTGGGGAGAGAAATGAGAAGGATGCAGGAAAAATATGAAATGAGGGTCAACAGCCTGACTGAGGAAAACACCTTAAAAAATAAATTAACTCAAATGACAATGGGGCCCAAAAGAGTAATGAGGAGAAGAATGCCTTAAAAAGTCTAATATGCCAGATGGAAAAAGAATCTCAAAAGTTCCCTGCGGAGATTCATTCCTTCAGAGTTAGACTGGAGCAAATAGATGCTAATGACTTTATGAGAAATCAAGATGCTGCTAAACAGATCCAAAGAAATGACAGAATAGAAGCAATGTGAAATATCTCATGGGAAACACCACTGACCCGGAAAATAGAACCAGGACAGATAATTTAAAAATTATTGGACAACCTGACATCCATGATCAAAGAAAGAACCTAGAAATCATCCTTCAAGAAATTCTCAAAGAAAATTGCCCTGATGTTTTAGACCCAGAGACCAAAATAGAGGTTGAACAAATCCACAGACCACCTCCTGAAAAAGATCTGAAAAAGAAAACTCCCAGGAATATTATAGCCAGGTTCCAGAATTCTCAGATCAAGGAGGAAATACTCCAAGCAGCCAGGAAGAAACAGTTTCAATATTGTGGAAACACAATCAGAATAGCGCAGGACCTGGCAGGTTCTACACTGAGGGATTGAATGGCATGGAATATGATATTCCAGAGGGCAAAACAGCTGGGATTTAATCCAAGGGTCACCTATCCAGTAAAACTGTCATTCAATGGAATAGAGTACTTTCAAGCATTCTTGAGGAAAAGACTAGAGTTGAATAGAAAATTTGACATCCAGACTCTAGAAGCAAGAGATGTCTGAGAAGGTAATCAGGGAAAAGAAATCAAAAGGTACTTATCAAAGTTGACCTATTTATATTCCTACATGGAAAAACAATAACGATGACTGATGAAACCTTTCTCAGTATGAAAATAATGGAAGAAGGGTATATGGGCATATGAATACATATGTTAATGTGTGTGTATATATATTTACAGTTATACATGGATAGAGGGCATAGGTTGAATTTGTTCTGAAGGGATGATACTTAAGGGCTGAAATTATGAGGTGAGAGAGGAAAGTGGCAAGAGGAGATGTGGAGAGACAGTGTAGGGTAACCTATCACATGTAGAAGAAGCAAGGGGAAGTCACTGCAGGGGAGGGGAAGAACAGGAAGGCAAAAAGGCAAAACCATATTCTCATTGAATTTGGCTCAGGGAGAGTATGACATATATACTAAAGAGGATATCTCACCCTGCTGGAGAGTAGGTAGATGGAGGGTGAGAGGGGGGATGATGGAGGGGAGGGCATTCTGGGGGGAGGGGATGTTGGAAGTACCCACTATCGAAGAGGGACAGGATCAAAGTAGGGAATGGACCAGGTGGGGGGTGGGATGGGTGGGAGGGAAATATAAGCAGTCTTTTACAATATATCTACTATGGTAATGTTTTGTATAGCTATACATGTACAACACATACTGAATTGCTTATCTTCCCAGAGGGAATGGGTGACAAAGGAGGAAGGGAATAGATCTGAAATTCGAGGTTTTAAAATTAAATGTTTCAAATATATATATATATATATATATATATATATATATATATATATATATAAATACTATTACCAATATATATATATATATATATAAATACTATTACCATGTAATTGTGAGATAAGATGTGCAGGCATTGGGGCACAGAGATTCACCTTGCTCTAATGGAAAATTCGAATGGGGCTATGGGAGAAGATATGGGAGAGAGTAAATTGGATGAGGGGATATCTTGTGGGACTGCTATTCTGGGATGGTGGGTAGGGGAAAAATGTGGAAAAATTGTCACTCAAAATCTGGAGGAAATGAATGATGTAAACCCTAAGTTAGTAAAGCATTTGTTAAAAAAAAAAGATACTTGGCAACTTTGTGACCCTAAACCAGTCAGCTGGTATTTGAGGGGGTTGGAACTTATTATCTCTAACCCTTGTAGCTCTAACTCTATGGAAAGTAGGGGTTTCCTATTTTAACTAATTAATCTTCCTCACTAGGTTCTAATACCTGTTGTTTCTATGCTCCTGAAAGAAAAATCTTTTCAGCTCCCTTTAAATTCAATGTCCTGGGACAAAAGCCCAGTTGTCTCCATTAATTACAGCTCTGGAAATCTTACTGACTCTGGGGACTCGAAGAGTTCCCAGAATATAATTTCAACACTGTTCTAAATGAAATGCATAGTTTAGAATAGTGGTATCAAACTATAACAAAACAAACAAACAAACAAAACAGGGCCTAGTAAATTGTATTAAAAGTCCCTGACTCATACTGATTTCCAAAATTGGGTAGTCACAGTATTTGTGTATTTTTGTACCTTTATTTTTTGTTAAATATTTCCCATTGCCATTTAATGAAGTCTGAGTTACACTCAGGATGTTGTGGGCCACATGCAGCCCTTAAGCTTTGTGTTTTATACCTCTATTTTATATAACAAAAGGAGGGTTTTACACACTCACAAACACACACACAGATATGTACATAATATATGTGTATATGTATAACTCTCTGTAAAACAGCATATTATAAGAGTAAGAGAAAGCATGCAGTATGACCAAGGTGGAGGAAGGAGGAAGGAAAGGGGGAGGGAGAAGGGGAGGGAACAGATGTATAGCTATTAAGTCAGGAGATCTCCTTTCCTGAATTAGAGAGAAGGTGCTGATTTTTGTGTAGAAATTTCAAGTATGCAAGAATTTCATGCATTTCATAAGTACAGTGTGATAAAAAGCATAGAGGTGAGAAAGGGAGACAAATAATATGGGAAGGAAAATCATTCACATGCCCTGGAAATAAAGAATGGTACCAGATTAGAGACAGCCTTGCATTTCTAGGAAAAAGAGTTTGAACCTTACACACACAGCAATCAAGATTCGATAAAGGATAATGTAACATATAATATCTCTATATCAAGAAGATAAGTGGTATTGCAAAAGAATATTTATAGAGGAAAAAAGAATGGAGAGAGAGAAAGTTTAGGAATCCACTTTATTAATATAAGTAGGTAGTAAGGTCAACAATCAGACTTATGAGTGAAAATAGACTGATGGGTTATGTGTCAATGTGAGCAATATCATAGTAGTATATGGGGATATAAAGAAAATTTATTCCAAAAAAAGAAAATTGGAGGGGAAAGCAGGGAAATTAAGGTTAAGTGACTTGGCCAAGGTCACATGGCTATTAAGTGTTAAGTGTCTGAGGACTCGAGAGACTTCAGCTCCTCCTAACTCCACGGCCAGTACTCTATTCACTGTGCCATCTAGCCATCCCCAAGAAGAATGAATTTTAACATTTGCTGCTTGCCACAGTAATTTTAATATAACTAATATAATAAAACCTATACATTCTAAAGTAATGAAATGATGTGTTTAAGTCATGAGCTGGTCAACAAAGACAATTGACATCATTCCACATGCCAAGGTGGTCAATTTAACACCTGCAAAGATAACCAAGTAATCATGAATAAATCTTGAAGTAAAATATAATGAACGTGATGACTGTGAATTCCTTGAGAAGTCTTGCTCAGTAGTTCAAAGATCAAATAATTTAATTGCATTTTATTGTTTGATATCATTCTTTACTACATTATGTCAAAGAACCATGATTTACCAAAGAATATAGGCTCCTGAATGGCAGATACTGTTTTATTTTTGTTTTCCTTTAATGAAAAACTGGTATCTGATACTTGATTAGGTACTTAAGGGATACTTGTTAAATTGAATTCAAATATATGAGTGAATATGTTTTTCCTCCACCATTCGTACATCCATGTCTATTTACTTTATGTGATAAATAATGATTCTTCAGAGCTTTAATGACTAATTCAGGCAAGTTGAAGAACACCCCTAAACTTTGCTAGATTGGTCTTAAAATGAAGGTCATATCATCTGTCACTGAGTTCATAATTCATATCTTTCCAGTTAGGTCTATATTTAGTTTCTGACAAGCTGTTTTTCAATTTTCCATATTTTTTGTAAATTCTCAACCAAGAATTCAGATGTTTGGGTAAAAAAAAAAAACAAAAAACAAAAAACAAACTAGTGTATTGTGCTTGTCTCTTTCTATATAAAATCTAGTATGAAATCACATTGATAGTTATCATTTTGGAGTTTATTCTGAAATCAGGGACTTTTGGATGACCTCTCTTCCACATTATTTCTATTGAAATCCTTAATCTTTTATTTCTTCAGATGATATTTGATATGCTTTTTTCCTAACTCCAAAAGTATAAATATTGGTAATTGGGTTTGTACAGCACTGAATAGACAAATTAAATTAGGTAATGCCATCTTTTAAATTTTTTGTTAAGGCTTGATCGATTGATAAGCAATCAATATTTGTCCAGTTATTTAGATCTGTCATTATTAATGTCAAGGGAATTTTGTAGATATAATAATTTGGTTTCTCTGTGTGCTTTGGAAGGCAGAACACCAAGTATTTCAAATATTTTGTATTATTTTACATGGAATTTCTCTTCTGCCTGGGTTTGTTGATAATGTATAAAAATGCTGGTGATTTATGGGGTTTTATTTTGTGTCCTACAGGTTTACTGAAGCTTTTTATTGATTCAATTAATTTTAAGTGACATTCTATTATTCTCTAACTAAAATATCAGATCATCTGCAAAAAAATGATTATTTCCTTTTCTCTTTCCCTAAGACTATTCTCTTAATTTCTTTTTTCATATCTTATCACTATAGCTAGCACTATATCAAGAAAAGTAATAGTGATACAGGACATCCTTGATTTACTCCTGATCTTATTGGAAAGGTCTCTAGTTTATCCCTATTATATATAATGTTCTTGGTTTTAGATATCTGGTGATGTATAAAATGGGAAGTATATGTTTCCCCAAAACGTTTGTCACTTGGAGGAAATTCAGTGCAGCATTTAAGTTGAAGAATCTTTGCAAATGATGAGGTACTTTAGAAACTCCTGTTTATGATGTGTTAATTACATTAAGCTCAGAAATATAGTAGATGCTTTTAAAAATATAACATAACTACTCAAAAGAGTAAGCCTGACTATCCACACAAAATTCAACAAGATGAAAAATATATGTTTTCCAGGTTATGACATTTGTTGGAATTGGCAAAAATATTTGGATAGAGTTTATACATCAGTATGCATACCTGGAGTAGATAACACAGATGGAAAATGTGTTGAACCAAGAAAAAGAGAGGAGGAAAAAAGAGGATGTATTGTTTTTAGGAATCTACAAAACCTCTTCAATGAGCTCATCTCTTCTGTGTAGAAAAATAGGTCATTTTTTTTTTTAAAGCATAAACCTTCTATGGGTGGTGCTGTATGCCCGTGAAAGATGTAATGCAAAAATCTGGGTAACTAAAAATGAATGTCAGTAGAGGACAGTGTAGAGGGGAATGGTAGACATGAAGACACAACAACCTATAGCCAATGTGCAGCTTGAAAGAAAACTAAATTACAAAGTTTCCATCAAGGAAATATATGTTAAAAGAAGATGGGTGGTTTATATTTTAAAGGTGAGCAATAACAGATGAAGAGTCAGAGTGCTCCATTTGTGCCCTTGAAATATTCAGATAAATTGAAAAGGACTCCATCATTTTGTTTGTTTGTTTTGGAGGGGGGAAGGCAGGGCAATTGGGGTAAGTGACTTTCCCAAGGTCACATGGGTACTAAGTGTTAAGTGTCACACGGTCACATTTGAACTCACATTAATTCCAGGACTAGTGCTCTATTCACTGTGCCAAGTAATCACCCTGATGACTACAGCATTTTAGATGGACTCACTGTACTTGAAAATAGAGTGCTCAGTCTGGATTCAGAAAAACCTGAGATAAAACCAGCCTTAGAAACTTATTCCCTCTGTGACTCGAGGAAAGTCATTTAACTGTTGTTTCTTTCAGTTTTCTTGTTTGTAAAATTGGGATCATAGTGGTATTAAAAACATAAAATGTATCCCTATCATATATAATGCTCTTGGTTTTAGATATCTGGTGATGCATAAAAATGGGAGATATACGTTTGCCAAACATGTTTGTCATTGGGTTGTTGTGAGGTTCAAACAAGATAATATCGGTAAGCTATTTAACACAGTGCCTGGAACACAGCGGGTAGTATATAAATGCCAGCTATTATTATTCTTACTATTATCATCAATGCTAATTATCATTGTAATTGAAGGTCAAGGACAAGAGTGACAAAGCATGGGCAGGCATGAATGGCCTGCAGTCTGCATTGTCAGAGGGAACTATAAAACCAGTGAGATCTAAGCCCTAAATGAACATTAGAAGACTTAAATAATGGATTTCCCAGAAAGTCGGAATAACCTTTTTCAGATATGATGTAAAGATATCCCACTTCAGGTTCAGTTTGGATGAGATGCATGCTGGTCTTCACCCAATTCTGATATTCTGTGCTTCTGTGATCTAAAAACAACCAGCACTGTTCATCCCTCCACCATTTTGGACTCCCTTTAGGACTCAGTGCTTTAAATTAAATATCTTACAGGGACATCTGGGTAGTGCAGTGAGTAGATCACTGAGACTGGAGTCAGGAAGACTTGAGTTCAGACCTGTTTGCCTCCCTTTCCTCATCTTTCAAGTGAACTGGAAAAGGAAATGGCAAACAACTCCATTATCTTTGCCAAGAAAACCCAAAGCGGGTCATGAAGAGTTGAAAATGACTGAAAATGACTCGACAAACAAAAACAAAAAGTATTATAGAATTTCATCCATATGCCTTTGAATTTGCATTCCTGCAATATTAATTCAGTGTTCAGAAAGTTTCCTTTTGGTGGTTATTTGTTCTTCAAAGGAATGAAACTTAAATTGGCTATTAATAGATACAATTCAAATTTTTTCTTACTAGTGCACATATGTATCAATATAATATAACCTTGCACACTTGTTTTCAACTTGACAACAGAATATATTTTGCTTTCCCTTAGAGTCTTATATAAATGGAAACTATTTTGAGGATGGAGTGACTTGGTTATTGGATGCTACCTGATAACCATCATCATCCAAAACTTATTTGATTGGGATTATTTTTTGGCCTGCAAAGTTCACATCTTGATCCTCCTCATTCAACTCCAAAACTGCACAGGAAATCTCCCAATGAAAACATTGTTAAAAAAAATAACCAGGGTCAGGATATTTTGTGAAAGAAAATAATAAAACTTGAAGACACAACAAACTTCCTATTTATAGCTAAAGCATGTCCTCAGTTATCAGAGTGACCAATTTACATGACATTGCCAACAGAATGATACTGAATGCTTAGGATCTAAAAGGATTGTACACAAAGCAGAAGCTGAGAGTTAAAATTAATGAAACTATCATCAACCATCTGAAATCCAGATATTTGGATATTTCAAAGGAAAGAAAAAGAAAAAAAAAGCTTTATGTTGAAATGTTCTATTTTTATGACAGTTTTAAAGCTTGTGCTTTATGTACCTAATATCCACATTCCTTTAAAAAAAATTGACCATAAAAATAAAATGATTGGGGGCTCACTTTGAGAAGTGTTGTGTGATTTCACCAGACGAGACTCTGGGAAGCCGTTGTTGAGAGCCCCCAGGCTTTGAAAACCCAGATGTTGATGCTTCCCTCTCTGGTAACTGTGATTTGGTATTGATATAATGGTTGGATAGTTTGCAAGCCTGTCTGTTTGATCTATAAGTTCTGTAACTCTGAAGTTTGGGGTGCTGACCTTTTTCCCCTGAACTAGGTAATATATGTTTGTTTGATTAAAGTAAGCTTGTTAACCCATTCTGAGTTGCTTTCCTTTTGAAAAGCATATCTAAGAACCTGTGTTGGCAGTCACCCTGGGGATATTGGGGTGCTTGCCAGTACAAAATGGCGACGATGGATGGGATCTGCTGAGTAAAAGGAAAGTATGGGGGCTGGGATAATTGTCTGTTTCCCAGTTGTGGTAGCTGTGATTCTGTGGAGCCATGGAGCAGGAGAGAGGAATAGCCTGCATGCTGACTTCACTGAGCTGAGAGCAGGAATGGTGAGCTGCCTGCATGGAGACCTGTGGAGAAGCCTGGAGCTTCTGCCTTCTGCTGGAGGAGAAGGAACCCAGGAGTTTGGAGTTCAGCCACAGGACAAGATAAAGACTGTGTGGCAAAGCAGGGGCACTGAATGTGTTTCCTTGCTGCATCCCACAGTTTGGGACCCAGGGGGAGGATGGACTTGTGACTGGTGGGTGGGGTGAAGTGCCATGGACCCCAAGGACCCCACTTTGGTTTTGTTGCCCAGCCCCCTCTCTGGACTTGAAAGCAGCGGCTGGAGCAGTGTTATGGGACGGACAACCCCCTCCTCCCAAGAGAACTTTATGTGATAATGCTTTGTATTTTGTGAATTGATGTGATAATGCTTTGTATTTTGTGTTTAAGGCCCAGTGGCTGCCTTGGTAACTTTAGGTGTACCTTGAAAATATGACTTAAAGGATGGTTAGTGCTAATTGAAATGTAAACTGTCTATGCTATGGGCATACTTAGTAAGACTTTCCTGAATAAGTGACTAATTGTACTTTGAGATATTGTTACAGATAAGAGACTAATTGAGTTAATCAAGACTTTGCCCCATGAGTGGAAGACTTGTACTTTGAAAACTGATGTAACTGATTGAGTTAACTTAAGAGTGACTATTTTTTGATTTTACTGATAAGTAACTGAGTTAACATTTGCCCCAGGAGTGGAAGACTTGGACTATTGTATTTTGAGATTATATTGTGATTTTCTTATGTACCTGGAAAATGTGACCTAAGAGATGTTTAGTGCTAATTCAAATGTAAATTGTGTATGCTATGGGCATGAAAGATCTTGGGGCCCGAATGTAATGGAAATGCAGATTTAAAGATCTTCCCTGCCCCTAGCTTAAGTGCACCTGGAGCCTGTGGTGGAAGGCTTGTTTTTCAGGAAAGCCCACACCTTGATACATTGTGATTCCGCAGTGCGTCAAGAAGTTTGTTACATTCTCTGAGCCAGGAGAAGGCTATATAAACTCTGATGAGAGGCTTTGCTTTGGGGCTCACTTTGAGAAGTGTTGTGTGATTTGAGCAGAAGAGACTCTGGGAAGTCGTTGTTGAGAGCCCCCGGCTTTGAAAACCCAGATGTTGATGCTTCCCTCTCTGGTAACTGTGATTTGGTATTGATATAATGGTAGGACAGTTTGGAAGCCTGTCTGTTTGATCTGTAAGTTCTGTAACTCTTAAGTTCGGGGTGCTGACCTTTTCCCCCTGAACTAGGTAATGTATGTTTGTTTGATTAAAGTAAGCTTGTTAACCCCCCCCCCAAAGAAATAAATAAAATAAAATAAAATAAAATGATTAGCAAGTTACTATAATGTACTGGAATGATGACTGTTAGATCAAAATTTAAAAGATTCACTTAAGAATTAATGAATGAATGACCTTTAAGGAAATCCAAAATGCATAGAAAATGAACATCTCTCACACACACACACACACACACACACACACGCACGCACACACACGCACACACACGCACACACACATACCTGCACATACAACAACAACCAAAACAAAAGAGCTTCAATCCCTTCTAATAACCTAACCTAAAGTTAGCATAGGAAATGTGAGAAAATGTGAAAACTAAGCAGTTTGTGCCATGTCATCTCAGGATACTTCTTGATGCATCACCCTTCCTCCCATGTCTTCTACTATAATTCATTTCAATACTTAGTTAAATTAACTGCTTCCTTTTTCCTATGATTTGACTCTGTAACATTAGATTTTTTGAAGATTTTTCAACTGGGTGTTAATTTCTGCAAATGAAATTGTTCAGTGTTTGGTAATGAAGAGCAACTGAGAGTTTACAAGATCTCCTTTGGAGAAAGTTCTAGCAAAGAAGGACCATTAACCAAGGTCAGTTTGACAATAATGTTAATCACTATGCATTTTATTATATGTCAAAAGACATAATACTTGTGCTATAAAGTAATTTGAAAACATTAAAGCACAAAATAATGATGCTTCTGCTGCTGCTTCTGATAATAATATAATTATTTTTATTATTATTTTACTATTATGCCCTAGGAGAATGTTAACTCATCAAGAGCATTGTGGTTTTTTGTTTTTTTTTTTTTTTTTGGTTTGTTTCTTTGCTTGTTTTGTTTTGTTTGTTTTTTCATCTTTGACTTCTGGAGCAGTAGCTTGCTGATGATAGGTGCATAAAAACTACTTCTTGAAGTGAATTATCATTCTTAACATCACTATTAATCTACCTTTGGAGATGGGTCATGGCAGTCTTACTTTGGTAAATAGGGGAAGGGGTAGTTGTTCATTGTTGATTCAGTGAGCAAGAAAAGCGTATTACTTAAGAACTTTGTATTTTCATCCATCCAGGAAAATGACAGTCAGGAATCTAGTCCAGGAGCCAAACTTCCATTCATGCTGTGACTATTTTTGCTAGTCAATGGAAGAATTCTAACTTGGGTGACCATGTCATCTCAAGACCTATATGGGCTCTCCTATTTCCATAAAACTGGAAAAGTCTTCAGATAGTTAGTCTATGAGTCTATCATCAAATAACTAAGCAGGCAATCAAAATTAGGAGAAATGTATTCCCAGAACATGGGTAACCATTTGAATAGTTTTGGCTATAGTAACTTATGAAGATAATTTACTATTTTGTGGAAAATGTCTGACCTACATCAGTAGACTCAATCCTTCATTGAGTAAGCCTGAATAATTTAAACACTCAGGAAGAAATTAGCATTTAGATGTAAGAGGAGCAATCTATATAAACAGAATCAAGAGGAAAATTCATTGCAATTTAGTACAACCATATTACATAGTTTTGCACAGTCTATTAATTGTGCATACTGTTATTCCAATTACAAAATTAGATCTCATACATATCCTATAGCTAGAAGAATTAGAGTTCATATAAATATATTTCCATGTTGTACCAATAACTGCATGACTTCTGGCAGTTATGGTTTTGTTTTGTTTTTCTCCCTTCCTCAAAAGAGAATGGATAATTGTAAGATCCAAAAGGAATAAGGGAGTTCTAGGGAGCCAAGAAATACTTTGAAAAATTATTTCCCTGTGCCAGGGATGTGGGAGACATACACCACAGAAGCTGCTGGACCACACATGCTGAACACTATGCCTGGTAACGAGCCACAAGGAAGAACATCTCTAGCCTTTTCTGTTTATTGGTCCTCATGTGAAAAGACGAAAAAGACACCTTGGAAAGAACCCTGAATGACTGTATTCACTCCAAGACACTGCTCATTTCCAGTGGATATCATCATTCAACAGTTCCCTATATGTTTTATGGCTGCCTGGCAAACTGGAATTGACTATTCTTCCTATTCTTTTCCTTTTCCTTTGAAATTTTGCTTGCTGTTTATACTTTCATGATGGGTTTAACTATCTACATAGATTGTTTAAATTGTATTCTGAGTGAACTATTGAGCAGGGGTCCCTTAACCTGCAGTCTATGAACTTCTATATATATACAGAGAGAAGCACACACACACACACACACACACACACACACACACACACACACATCTGTATGTCAACCTAAATCGTCTCTTTTGTAATCATAAATTTTTTTATGTAATGCATTTATTCTGAGAAGTCCATACATATGCTTTCCCAGATGGCAAAAGGGACCATCTCACACACACACACACACACACACACACACACACACACACACACACACACACATATACACAGAAACAGTTAAGGACCTTGGCAGTAAATGATATGGGAAAGGGGGAAGGCCTGTGACAATTTGAAGGAAAATTTAGCTACCTTGAAGTCTCATTTTTCAGCCACTGACAGTTCACAAGATCTCTTTCGCAGAAAGTTCTGGCGAAGCAGGAACATTAACCATGGCCAGCTTGAAAATAATGTTATAGGGGTTCAGAAGTTTCCATATGTTGATATTATCATGTGGTATTAATAACATCCTCAAAGATAGCAAGATCAAAGGACTATGCAAACCTGAAGGGCAGCACTCTATACTCAAACTGCAAGCTTACCTCTTTTTCCTCCAAAGACTTGGCTACTTTGAGCAGAGTGGCCTGGGCCAATAAATTCCATATCTGCCCCACCACTTCCTTATATATACATAGAAAGAGAAGGTAGTGAGAACAGAAGGGAAGAAAGGACAATGGCCCAAAGGGAAAGGTTCTAAGGGAAGACAAAGTCAATTTTAGAAAGTCTTTGTCTTGGAATTTTAATCCTTATGTTTCTTGTTTTGTTAGAGCAAGATTCTACCTCAACTAAACCATACCCATCTGCAACACCATATGCAAGTCCTCTAAACAAGGGGAATAAAACTTCTGCACATTATATTATAGTTTTCAATAAGGTAAGTGGTAGGAATCATGAAGACCTGCATTCAAGTCCTACCTATTTAAATCCTGCCTCTGAAACACATTGGATAATTAACCCTGGTCCAGTCATTCATCGTGTCAGTGCCCTAAGTATACCCCTGGACACTAGACTGTAAATTTCAAGGTAGATGTGAGTCTACGATAATATTGGGAGTTCCCTATGTTAATGCCGACATATATTGGATCCTCACCCTCTCTACCCCACAAAAGTTTAAGAGTTTGCTTCCATAATACTTATAACCCAGAACAATATTAACTTTTACAATTTTAAGTTGAATACTTTAAACATTGTACAAGGAATGTACAAAGATACCATATTTGGAAATGCACCAAAATTTCAGTGTTTCAGGAAGGGCTGGTAAGATGGTTATTTTTGTCAATCTGGTAACTAGTTATTTTTGTGAAAAAGAAAGATAATAAGCCTTGCTTTTCAAAAGAACTTCTATTTATACTTTAGAGAGGATTCTGCTATGTATATTCCAACTTTGGTCTCTTCAACTTGAAGACTCTTGGAGAACTTTGTGAATCTTGCAAGGAAGTTTACCATAGAAACATTTAACATGCAGAACTTGACTTAATTGAAATCATTTTCTCATTTATCAATTCTAAATATATTATAAAAGTCCATCTTCTTGTACTTTTCCATTAATTTCTTTTTAAGAAGATTTTTAAACTCTATAGAAATTTAAAGATGACAAAAATGTTAGTACAGTGATTTTAAGCCAGGCACTTCCCTGCCACCCCCAAACAGGCCATAATTTGGAACATGCACATCACAGCATCACCTGCTGCTTTGAGACAGCAGAAAAACTGACACATTGTCAAATGTGTTACTTATTGCTGGG
Source organism: Gymnobelideus leadbeateri (assembly GCA_011680675.1). Classification (NCBI taxonomy): domain Eukaryota; kingdom Metazoa; phylum Chordata; class Mammalia; order Diprotodontia; family Petauridae; genus Gymnobelideus; species Gymnobelideus leadbeateri. The sequence goes on from WOXC01009075.1 coordinate 282,936, forward strand.
TTTAGGGTTTTCTTTCAGATCAGCCTGAATTTTTTACTTTACCTTCCAGAACAAATCCATGCTGTTCTTGCTTAAGTTTTCTTCTTTCTTCTTCTCCCTGCTTCCTCTTTTTTTGGTAATTGATGCTGATGTGACTTTGCCTTCCCTCCTGCTGTGCTTAGTGAGAAGAAAGGGAAATCATTATCATACTCTGGTTTCCATGGAAACAGATATTGCCCACATTTGGCTACTTGTGAAAGTTGATGATATATTTGCTTGTCAAGTAACTTCTGTATATTCATAAGGTTAACTCAGGACACATGCATCACTCTTGAAGATCGGATTGGAAGTAAAACTCAGTCTTTAAGTGTTTAGTAAAGGGATAGGTGTCACAATTCTCTCAGTGTGTAGATAAAATGTATACTTTATAGATGCTGGACAAAGTATCTATTGAGTGGTAGCATGGTGAAGTGTAGAGACCTAAATTTGGAAGCAGAAATTCTGGATTCAAATTATGGATCTGATATTTCCTACTTGTTTAACTTCGGAAAAGTGGTAGCATGTATTAGGGAAGGAAGACTGAGTTTGAATCACTTCTCTATCACCCGTGAAGCATTAGGCAAATCATTTTGACCTCTTGAGGACTCAATTTCCTCATGCATAAAATGAGGGAATTGGATTAAATCAACTTCAGGCTTCTTTCCAGCTCAGGATGGATCTTAAGATTAATGTATCACAAATTCAGGTTAGGAGAAAATTTGGTAAAGTTTGTTTATTGGTTAAAATTGATGAAGTGCACCTAAAATGATTTACTTAATTAGGTTAAATTTGTACATATGTTAAAAGGCTTTCTTCCACTTGGCTCAAACTAGAACATTCCTAATGTGATAATCAAGAAAAACACAGACCTGGAGGGTGTTCATGGCAACAGATAACTGACATATTCTGAGCTTGCAGAGTAGCACTCAAAGATATTCCTTCTTTTAGGAAAGCTTCTTAAGCATCAAAGTAAAGTTACTGTATCTTACTTGAGTGATAGAGGGAGAGAGAGAGAGAGAGAGCAAGAGAGAGAGAGAGAGAGAGAGAGAGAGAGAGAGAGAGAGAGAGAGAGAGAGAGAGAGAAGGAAGGAAGGAAGGAAGGAAAGGAGAAAAGAGAAAAAAAGAAAGAATCAAGTGATGCTTTAACATTTCATTGTATCATTGTATGATATAGTCTCTGCCTCTATTGCTCCCTATTTCTATCTCAATTACAAGATCAGTCCCTGCCATTACAAATTTAGGTGTAATATGATCATCATATATTTGATACATAATGAAAGAGAAAGTCATTTGAGTGTGTTATTCTCAATAATGTTTCTTAGAATGTTATACTTTGTGTACATACTTGAATACTTTCCTTTTTTCCTTCTGATATATTCTTATAAAATGTAATCCTTTTTTAAGAGCAAAAAAAATCAAAACAAGAAAAAAATAATTTGTATCACTGAATAATTTTTGAAAGTTCACTGGGTAGAAACAGAACATTTTGGAAAACTTGAAATCGTAAAATGTAAACCATATCTGATGCTATTTATTAGTTTTGTAGTTAGGAGAGAAAATCTTAACCATAAATGGAAGGAGGAGAGGGGAAAGATGAACATAAAAGATGAAAGATATAGTTATGATTACATATAATTAAAATAAAACTTTTGAATTTGAAAAATTGGCGTAATTGGGGTAAGAATACAGGCTGCCAATTATTTCTATGGGATTGATATTAAAGACATACAGGGAACTAACTTAATAGTATGACCAGAAGACATTCCTCAATGCAGAAATGGCCAAAAACTATGAACAAATAATTTTAAAAGAAGTGAAAGTTATAAACAATCATATGCACAATTGTTACAAATTGTTAATAACAAGAGGAATATAAATGGATACAACTGTGAAGTTTCACTTCATACTCAGAAAATTGGCAAAAATGATGGAAGTTATAGAAAGACAGACACCAATGCCTTGTTAGTGGAACTGTGAACTGGTGCAAACATTATTCAAAGCAGTTTTGAATTATTTTATGAGAGTTGTTAAAACATTCATAGCTTTTGACCCTGAATTACCCTTCCTAGGAATAGACTCTAATAAGATCAAGCATAGAAAACAAGGACCTATATACCATAATTTTGGCAATAATAATAGCAGTTAAGGAGTGGATTATTCATTAATTAGTAGTTAATGAGATATTATCATTATAGTAGAAAGGAACTGGAAACAAAATAGAGACCCATTGCCTGGGGAAAGCAGTATAAGAAAATCAGTGTGTTATGAGAAATGATGAATGTGAAGATTAAAGAAAGGCATGCTAAGGCTTATTTGAGCTCATACAGAATGAAGTAAACAGATACTTGGAAAAGAATATATACAATGATAGCAACAACAACCTGATGCTAAAAAGATCAAGACTGGCCACAAAAAGAGAAGAGACATTGTACTCTCTTCCCTTGCTTAAAGACGGAAAGGCTCTATGAGCAGGGAACATTGTTGGAAACTCAGATTACTTTCACTTTACTAGTCTTTCCATCATATCACATTATCTGTCTTGGTAAATGTACTCCTATGCTCTCCCATTATAGAGAGACACTGGAGGGAACCTCACTGTCTAGAGTTTAATGAACAGAGGACTCTCCCTAGAATCATATGAATGTAGACTGAAACCTGGAAGGTCATTTAATCCAAACCTTTCATTTTTGTGGAGGAAGAAATTGAATCCCACACTCAAGGCCCGCGATGACACAGGTAAGAAATGAGTGAAGGAGGGTTCTAAATCAGGTGTCATATTGCTAAAACTAGACCGTACTTACAGGTTCATCAAACAGTTTTGCTCAGTATGCTCAGCTGCCCAAGGAGATAATTGGGCAAATAGAAATTGCTGGTCAGTGAGTAGCAGAGAAATTTCTCCTGGGTGTTTTTGTGCTATTGCTTTGATGTGCACTTTTCAATAATATTTAATTGGATAATTTTAATTACATTAAATTTAAAAAGGTTTTACACAAGCAAAACCATCACAGTCAAGATTAGAAGGAAGAAGAAAGATAGTTAACAGTTTTTACAAGTGTTTTGATAAAGACCTCATTTCTCAAATATATGGAGAACTGAGTCAAATTTTCAAGAATACAAGCCATTCTCCAAATGATAAATTTTCCAATGATATTAACAGGCAATTTTCAGAATAAGAAGCTAAAACTATCTATAGATATATGAAAAATCTCTTTATTTGACTATTGATTAGAGAAATGCAAATTAAAACTCTGAGGTTCCATATAGATTGACTAATATTACAGAAAAGGAAAATGATGAATATTGGAGAAGATGTGGTTAAATTGGCATACTAATGCATGCCTGGTAGAGTTGTGAACTGATCCAACTATTCTGGAGAACAATTTGGAACTATGTCCAAAGGACAATCAAACTACCTACATTTTGATTCAGAAATACCACTACTTGATGTGTAACACAAAGATATCATATAAAAGGGAAAAGGACTTACATGTAATAAAACATATTTATAGCAAATCTTTTTATCTTGGAAAAATATTTGAAATTGAGGTGATGCCTATCAATTGGGGAATGGCTGACCAATTTGTGGTACATGAATGTAATGTAATACTATTGTGCTATAAGAAATAGTGAGCAGGTAGATTAGAAAAAAAACAACCTGGAAAACTTACATGAACTGATTCTGAGTGAAGTGAACAGAATAAGACCATTGTACACAACAACAACATTGTACAACAATAACAATGTTAGACTTAGCTCTTCTCTGCGATACCATGATCTAAGACAATAACAAAAGACTCATGACGGAAAATGCTATCTGCCTCTAGAGAAAGAACTATGCAGTCTGAATGAAGATTGAAACATACTATTTTCTCTCTCTCTTTTTTTTCTTGTAATTTTTCCCTTTTGTTCTATTTCATTTTTTACAACATGACTAATGTGGAAATATGTTTATGTGATTGCACATATTTAATCTCTATCAGATTGTTTGCCATTTTGGGGAGGGGGAGGGAAGATAGGAAGGGAGGAAAAAAACGAAACACAAAATCTTATAAAAATTAATGTTGAAAACTATCTTTAAATGTAATTGTGAAAAAATAAAATACTATTTTCAGTGCCCCCCAAAACACCCCTCCATCATTTTATGGTGTAGATGGCCCTCTCCTGCTGGGGTAGATAATGAATTTCTTATAATTTCAACTGTCAAGTTGTTGATAATAACATTCTGTGCTGACAGAAGGGCAATATATACATATTTTTTTCTGTCATGTCTGGTTATCTATAAAAATAAATGAAAAGGCAAGTTAATACTATTGAGACACATCTAAGTCAGAACCTAAATTTCCTTTCTGCCTTAAACAAACACTGAGAAAAAAAACTGATCAACAAGCATTTATTATGCATTTGCTGTGTGTCAGGAACTGCATTAAGTACTTGGGATACCAAGAAATTCAAAAACTGTCCCTTCCATGTAAGAAGCTCACATTTTAGTGAGGGGGAGATCATACCCAAAGATTGGAACATACAAAATAAATATCTACTAAGATAAGTATTAGTGTAGTTTGTTAGAGAAGGCAATAGCAGCTAAGAGGAAGATCAATGCAGGTTCAGACCATAAATAATTTGTTCCTGCTTATTAGTTAGACGTGACTATTGTATCTGGAGGATGTTACAGAGTCTGACATTTGATGCTGCCTTTTAGGGCAGTTGTTTGCTAATAATATTTTTTTCTTTCTTCTTTCCATCATTTGTGAGAATGAAAAAAAATATATATATATATATATATATATATATATATATATATATATATATATATATGTATGTATGTATGTATGTATAAGGAGATGTTCCCTGAGAGGGTCTTAATATTACTTTGCTTTCCATGATTTTCATAAGAAACATTTATTAACCATCTAACTGCTTGTGGAAAAATACAGGCTGGTACTGTGTGATGGAGTTCCCAACATTGCATACTATTCAAAGGCCACAAAGCAGTTTACAGTTAATAATCTGATATTCCTGGCTCTTTGATAAAGTACTCTCTTTACAATTTATTTGTTCTGAGTTCAATAGTTTCTTGGTACTCTTGAGGAAGGTCTTCAGATGAGTATAAATTATGGATCAATGTTGTATGGGAAATCCCTCCACTAAAAAAGATTGTTATCTTTTGGTAATTTAAATTTATTTTAGGGATTTGACTGAGTCTTAACTTAATTGTCTGTGGTCTAACAAATAATGTCAGGATTTGAACTTGAGTATTTGAACTTGAGTAAGCTTGAACTCTTTCTACTCTACTTCTGCATAAAATGTAGAAATATGAAATTTTCTAATAAATAAGAAATTGCAATAGAAACTTCCCTTTACACAATTGTGCAACATGATTAAAACAGACTTTTTTTTTCCTCTTTCATTTAATTAATTCAAAGGACTTAGCTATGATTGGGATCACAAACTATGTCTTCTCCCAATTTATTCATTTATTTTTGGTTTTCAACATTCATTTCCACAAGATTTTAAGTTACAAATTTTTCCCCATCTTTCCCCTACAACCCACCCCCAAACAGTGAGTCCTTCCCCCAATCTGTTTTCTCTTATATCTTCCCTCTTCCCTTCCCCCTAACTTTCTAGTACGGCAAGGTGAATTTCTATACCTCCATGCCTGTATATCTTATTTCCCAGTTGCATATAAAAGAAAACATTTTTAATTGTTTTTAAAACATTAAGTTGCAGATTTTGTCCCTTCTGCCCTCCTCACCCACCTCCACTGGGAAGAAAAGCAATTCAATATAGGTTGTACGTGTGTAGTTATGGAAAACATTTCCATAGTAGTTATATTGTGAAAGACTAACTATAATTCCCTCCATTCTATCCTACTCCCCACTTATTCTATTTTCTCCCTTGACCCTGTTCCTTTTCAAAAGTGTTTACTTCTACCTACTCTCTCGTCCAATCTGCCCTCCCTTCTATCAAGCCCCTTCTTGTCTCCTTCTCCCTTATTTTCCTGTATGGTAAGATACCCAATTGAGTATAAGCTCAATGTAATTAAGCCCAATACAATGAAAGGAAGGTTGGCCCATTCCCTTTTACTTTCCTGCTCTTCCCCTCCATTGAAACAGTTTTCTCTTGCCTCTTTTATATGAGATAGCTTATGATAATCTATCTCTCCCTTTCTCCTCCCAATATATTCCTCTCTTAGCTCTTAATTTAAATTTTTAGATATCATCCTTTCATATTCAACTCATTCTGTGCCCTTTGTGTGTATATACATACACACATACATACATACATATACACTCATATACATATATACATATGCACACACTCACATATATATTTATACACACATGTATACACACATGCATACATGCAAACATATATATTCCCTTCAACTATGATCTTAGTGAGAATAGTCTTATATGTTACAATTATCATTTCTCCATGTAGGAATGTGAATTGTACAACTTTAATAAGTTCCTTAGGATTTCTTTTTCCTGTTTACCTTCTCATGCTTCTCTTCCTTCTTGTATTTTAAAGTCAAATTTTCTGTTCAGCTTTGGTTTTTTCATCAAGAATGCTTGAAAATCCTCTATTTCATTGAATGACCATACTTTTCCCTGCAGCATTATACTCAGTTTTGCTGGGTAGGAGATTCTTGGGTTTCATTCTAGCTTCTTTGACCTCTGGAATATCATATTCCAATCCCTTTGATCACTTAATGTAGAAGCTGCTAGGTCTCCTGATATCCTGATTGTGTTTCCACAATACTCAGATTGTTTCTTCCTCAGTGTTGGCCGTTTTTTTCTCCTTGACAAAGAAACCTGGAATTTGGCTACAATATACCTAGGAGTTTTCTTTTGGCGATCTTTCTCAAGAAATGATTGGTGAATTCTTTCATTTTCTATTTTCTCCAATGTTTTTAGAATATCATGGCAATTTTGTTTGATAATTTCTTGAAAGATGTTGTCTTAGATCTTTTTCAGATCATGGCTTTCAGGTAGTCCAATAAGTTTTAAATTATACATACTGGATCTATTTTTCAGGTCTATTTTTCCAACAAAATATTGCACATTGTGTTCTATTTTTAATCTGTTTGGATCTTCTTAATAAAATCTTGGTTTCTCTTCAGTGAGGTTTTGAAATTCCTTTTCCATCTGAAAAATTATGCTTTTTTAAGGCATTCTTCTCTTCATTGGCTTTTTGGACCTCTTTTGCCATTTGGGTTAGTCTATTTTTTTAAAGTGATATTGTCTTTGGTATTTTTTGTAGTCTCCTTTAGCAGGTTGTTGACTTGCTTTTCATGATTTCCTTGCATCATCCTCATTTCTCTTCCCAAGTTTTCCTCCACTTCTCTTAGTTCATTATCAAAATACTTCTTGAGCTCCTCCATGGCCTGTAACCAGTTCAAATTTTTCTTAAAGCTTTTGATGCAGGAGTTTTGAGTTTGTTGACTTCTTCTAATTCAATATTCTGATCCTTTTTGTCCCCAAGAAATCATTCCATGATCTGTTTGAGATTCTTCTTGTTGCTCATATTGCCAGCCTTGACTTTTGGTTTTTGAGTTATTTGTCATGGTAGAACTCTGCTTCCAGACTGCAGAGAGATTGCTGAGATTTTTGCAGATGCTAAGGCTATTAGGAGGGTGCCCTTCCTGCAGCGAGCACAAGTTCTGTCACAATGGCCACACACCCCAGGACCACCACCCAAGACCACAATCCCGATACAAGAAGGTTAAGGCAAGAGCAATTACCATCTGAATGGTGGTTTGGTCCTCCTACAATTTGCAGGCCAAGAGCTCGAGAAGTAACCATGTAGTAGCAACTGCAGCTTCCACCTTTCTTCTGCCACCTCTTGCCCCAAGGACAGGGGCCAGACCACACTCTTTTCCACTCATTTTAGACAGTGTTCTGACTGACTTTTTACTTTGTCTTTGGTTGAGAAGTCTGGAAACTGCTACAGTTGCTGGTGATCCACTCTCCTGAAGTCTGCTCTGGCCATGACACCCTGGGGCCAAAACAGGGACAGTGCTCAGCTCCCAGCCCAGTGTGAAAGACACTTTTTGTGAGCCTCCAGGCTGCCTTCAGTAGGAAATTTGTTTCTCTCTGACACTTTGTGAGTTCTGCAGCTCAAAAATTTATTTAGAGGAATTTTTTAAAATTAATTTATTAGTTTAGTTTCAGTTAACAAGATTCAATTCCATAGTTCCTTGATTTTCAAATTTCCTTTACTTCCCTCCCCCCATGACAGCATATAGTCTAGTATAGGATCTGCAAATATATTCATATTAGACATTATTACAAAGGCGTATTGTACTAGGTGTGATGAAAGATGGTAAGGAAGTAATAAAACCCAACAATGAAAAGGAAAATATCATTTAGCTTGCTTCCATCAGGATTCAGGCTCAGTTCTTTCTAGTAATATCTCTGGATGACACATTTATCTCTTTCTTGAGTCATTCTGGATTGACTTATATCACAGCATTGCTGAAAAGAGTCCAGTCTGTCATAATTGGTCATCACAGATATGGTATGTGTGTGATTGTATACAGATGTCTTCTGATTCTACTCTTCTCACTCAGCATCAGTTTGTATAAGTCTCTCCAGGTAACTGTGAAATCCATCACCACCTCGTTTCTTATAGCACAATAATATTCCATTACATTCATATACCACAACTTGTTTAGCCATTCCCCAATTGATGGGCACCCCTTTAGTTTCCAATTCTTTGCAACCACAAAAAGGGCTGCTAAAATATTTTTGTATATTTGGGTCTTCCTCCCACTTCTATGATCTCGTTGGGATATAATCCTAGATGTGGTATTGTTGGGTCAAAGGGTATGAAATTATTTATAATCCTTTGGGCATAATTCCAGATTGCTCTCCAGAATGGTTGGATAAGTTCACAACTCCACCAGCAATGTATTAGCGTTCCAATTTGTCCACATCCTCTCCAGCATTTGTCACTTTCTTCTTTTGTCATCTTAGCCAATCTGACTGGAGGGAAGTGGTATCTCAGAGATGTTTTGATTTGCATTTCTCTAATTAAAAGTGATTTAGAGCATTTCTTCATAAGCTTATAGATATCTTTAATTTCTTTCTCTGAAAACTGCCTGTTCATATCCTTTGACCATTTATCAATTGGGGAGTGACTTGTATTCATATATATTTGGCTCAATTCTCTATAAATTTTAGAAATGAGTCCTTTATCTGAGACACAAGTTGTAAAAATTCTTTCCCAATTTCCCACCTCCCTCTTGATCTCGGTTACATTGGCTTTGTTTGTACAGAAGCTTTTCAATTTAATGTAATCAAAATTATCCATTTTGCGTTTTATAATGCTCTCTAATTCTTGTTTGGTCCCAAAATCTTCCCCTCTCCACAAGTCCATCAGGTAAACTATTCCTTGCTCTCCCAAATTGCTTACATTATCATCCTTTACACCTAGATCATGCACCCACGTAGATCTGATTTCAGTATATGGTGTTAGATAGGGATCTATGCCCACTTTCTGCCTTACTCTATTCCAGTTTTCCCAGTAGTTTTGTCAAACAGTGCATTCTTATCCCCAAAACTGGGGGTTTTGGGTTTATCGAACAATAGATTACTATATTCATTGAATGCTGGGTCTCCTGTGCCTAATCTATTCCATTGATCCACTACTCTACACCTCTGCCAGTACCAAGCAGCTTTGATGACTGCTGCTGTATAATACAGATTAAGATCTGGCATAGCTAGTCCACTGTCCCTAGGGTTTCTTTTCATTAATTCCCTTGATATTCTAGACCGTTTGTTTTTCCAAATAAATTTTGTTATTATTTTGTCTAACTCTACAAAGTAGTTTTTTGGCAAATTGATTGGTATGGCACTAAATATATAGTTTAGTTTGGGTAAAATTGTCATTTTTATTATATTAGCTCAATGCAGCCACGAGCTATTGATATTTTTCCAACTATTTAGATCTGATTTTATTTGTGTGAAAAGTGTTTTGTAGTTCTGATAATATAGATTCTGCGTTTGTTTTGGCAAGTAGATTTCCAAATATTTTATAATGTCTACAGTGATTTTAATTCTGATTTATCTTTCTATCTCTTGTTGTTGAGTTTCATTAGAGATGTACAGGAATGCTGAGGATTTATGTGGGTTTATTTTATATCCTGCAACTTTGCCAATATTATTAATTGTCTCAAGTAGTTTTTTACTTGATTCTCTAGGATTCTCTAAGTATATCATCATATCATCTGCTTGGTCACTACTCTGCCTAATTTGATTCCTTTGATTTCTTTTTCTTCTCTAATTGCTACTGCTAGTGTTTCTATTACCAGATTGAATAACAGGGGTGATAGTGGACACCCTTGTTTCACTGCTGATCTTATTGGAAAGGCTTCTAATTTATCCCCATTGCATATAATACTTGCTTATGGTTTTAAAGAGATGCTATCAACTATTTTAAGGAAGGCTCCATTTATTCCTATACTTTCTAGTGTTTTAAATAGGAATGGATGTTGTACTTTGTCAAAAACCTTTTCTGCATCTATTGAGATGATAATGTGGTTTCTGCTAGTTGTATTATTGATGTGCTCAATTATACTGATGGTTTTCCTAATATTAAACCATCCTTGCATTCCTGGAATGAATCCTACCTGATCAGGGTGTATTATTTTTGTGATAAGTTGTTGGAGTCTTTTGGCTAATATTTTATTTAGAATTTTGCGTCTAAATTCATGAAGGAAATTGGTCTATAATTTTCTTTTTCTGTCTTATCTCTTCCTGATTTAGGAATCAGTACCATATTTGTGTCCTAGAAAGAATTTGGTAGGACTCCTTCACTAATTTTCCTGAATACTTTGTAGAGTATTTGAATCAATTGTTCTTTAAATATATGATAGAATTCACTAGCGAACCCATCTGGCCCTGAAGATTTTTTCCTAGGGAGTTCATTGATGGCTTGTTTGATTTCTTTTTCTGACATGGGATTATTTAGGTAATTCACTTCCTCTTCAGTTAATCTGGGCAACTTGTGCTTTTGTAAATATTCATCCATTTCACTAAGATTGTTATATTTACATGCATACAATTGGGAAAAATAATTCCTCATTATTTTTTTGATTTCTTCTTCATTAGAGGTAGATTCACCCTTTTTATTTTTGATACTCATAATTTGGTTTTATTCTTTCTTTTTTTATCATATTGACTAAGGGACTATCAAATTTGCTGATTTTTTCATAAACTCAGCTCTTAGTTTTATTTATTAATTCAATAGTTTTCTTAATTTCAATTTTATTAATCTCTCCCTTGGTTTTCAATATTTCTAATTTAGTACTAAATTGAGGATTTTCAATTTGTTATTTTTCTAGCATTTTCAATTGCATGTCGAATTCATTGACCTCCCTTTTCCCTAATTTATTCATGTATCCACTCAGGGATATAAAACTTCCCCTCAGAATTGACTTTAGTGCATCCCACAAATTTTGGTACGTTGTCTCATTATTATCATTCTCTTGAATGAAATTATTGATTGTTTCTATAATTTCTTCTTTGACCCATCCATTCTTTAAGACTAAATTGTTTAATTTCCCATTAGCTTTTAGTTTATCTTTCCCTGGCCCTTTATTGCATATAATTTTTATTGCATCATGATCCGAGAATGATGCATTTAGTATTTCTACCTTTCTGCACTGGATTGTGAGGTTTTTATGCCCTAGTACATGGTCTATTTTTGAGTATGTACCATGCACTGCTGAAAAGAAAATAAATTCCTTTTTATCCCCATTCAGTTTTCTTCAGAGATCCATCATATCTAGTCTCTCTAAGATTCTATTCACCTCCTTAACTTCTTTCTTGTTTATTTTTAGGTTAGATTTATTGATTTCAGAGAGGGGGAGATTACAGTCCCCCACTAGTATAGATTTGCTATATATTTCTTACTCTAATTCCTTTAATTTCTCCTCTAGGAATTTGGATGCTATACCACTTGGTGCATATATATTAAGTAGTTATATTGCTTCATTCTCAATGGTGCTTTTTAGAAGGATACAGTTTCCTTCCTTATCTCTCTTTTTTAAATTTTTTTTTATTAATTCATTAGTTTAGTTTCAGTTAACAAGATTCAATTCCATAGTTCCTCGATTTTCAAATTTCCTTTACTACCCTACCCCCTCCCCTCATGACAGCATATAGTACAGTATAGGGTCTGCAAATGCATTCATGTTAGCCATTATTCCAATTACAAAGGCATATTGTACTAGGTGGGATGAAAGATGGTAAGGAAGAAATAAAACCAAACAATGAGAAGAACAAGATCATTTAGTTTGCTTACATCAGGATTCAGGCTCAGTTCTTAACAGTTATATCTCTGGATGGTGCATTTCTCACTTTCTTGAGTCATTTGGGATTAACTTATATCACTGCATTGCTGAAAAGAGTCCAGTCTGTCATAGTTGGTCATCACAGATATAGTATGTGTGTGATTGTATACAAATTTCTTCTGATTCTACTCTTCTCACTCAGCATCAGTTTGTATAAGTCTCTCCAAGTAATTATGAAATCCTTCACCTCCTCCTTTCTTATAGCACAATACAATTCCATTACATTAATATACCACAACTTGTTTAGCCATTCCCCAATTGATGGGCACCCCTTTAGTTTCCAATTCTTTGCAACCACAAAAAGGGCTGCTAAAAATATTTTTGTACATATGGGTCTTCCTCCCACTGCTATGATCTCTTTGGGATATAACCCTAGAAGTGGTATTGTTGGTTCAAAGGGTATGAAATTATTTATAATCCTTTGGGCATAATTCCAGATTGCTCTCCAGAATGGTTGGATAAGTTCACAACTCCACCAGCAATGTATTAGCGTTCCAATTTGCCCACATCCTCTCCAGCATTTGTCACTTTCTTCTTTTGTCATCTTAGCCAATCTGACTGGAGAGATGTGGTATCTCAGAGTTGTTTTGATTTGCATTTCTCTAATTAATAGTGATTTAGAGCATTTCTTCATATGCTTATAGATATCTTTAATTTCTTTCTCTGAAAACTTCCTATTCATATCCTTTGACCATTTCTCAATTGGGGAATGACTTGTATTTATATAGATTTGGCTCAATTCTCTATAAATTTTAGAAATGAGTCCTTTATCAGAGACACGAGTTGTAAAAATTCTTTCCCAATTTCCCACCTCCCTCTTGATCTTGGTTACATTGGCTTTGTTTGTGCAGAAGCTTTTCAATTTAATGTAATCAAAATGATCTATTTTGCATTTTATAATGCTCTCTAATTCTTGTTTGGTCCTAAAATATTCCTGTCTCCACAGATATAGTTTCCTTCCTTATCTCTTTTAATTAGATCTATTTTCGCTTTTGCTTTATCTGAGATAAGTATTGCTACCCCTGCTTTTTTTTTACTTTAGCTGAGACATAATAAATTTTATTCCAACCTTTTACCTTTACCCTGTGGGTATCCCTTTACTTCAAATGTGTTTCTTGTCGACAGCATATTGTAGGATCATGGTTTTTAATCCATTGTGCTATCTGCCTCTGTTTTATGGGAGAGTTGATCCTATTCACATTCATAGTAATGATGACTATCTGTCTCTTTCCCTCCATCCTATTCCCTCCCCTGTTTATGTTTTTGTTTCTTCCTTCTCCCTTCCCCACCTTGAAGTTTTCCCTTTTGACTGCCCCCTCCCTCAGTGTTCCCACCCAGTGATCACCCTTCTTAACCTACCCTTACTACTGTTTCCCTCCCTTCTAATCCCCCCTTTAGTTTCCTCTTTCTCACCTGCCCCCCCCCCAACCTCTTACCCTTCCACTATCTATAGGACACAATAAGTTTTTAAACTTTTCAGAGTAAATTACTCCCTGTTTGTTTCCAAACAAATGAGAGTAAATTTCAAACATTGCTCCTCTCCCTCCCTCTTTTTCCTCTATTTAATGAATTTATGTGTCTATTCACATTAGAATCTTAAACTTCACTGATTAATTTGATCCCTCTTTGAACCAGAACCAGTGAGAATAGCATTTAAATGATGTTCCTCTCCCTCTTTCTTTCCCCTCTTCTATAGTGTGTTTTAGTTCCTCTTCCCATGGCATATTTTACCTTTTCCTATCTCATCCTTTCCTTTTCCCATTACAGTCCCTTTGATCCCCTTAATAGTTTTTTTTTTTTAAGTTTTCACGTTAGTGCATTCATACCCACACCCTCTAAGTATAACCCTTTAGAAGGTAATGATAATCATAAAGATTTTGAATATTGACAGTTATCAGCTCCACATATAGCGATGTGAACATTTTGCTCTTGTTGCATCCCAAGTAATGAGCGTGTGTTTGTGGGTGTGGGTGTGTGCACTTATGCATGTGTGAGTCTGTGTTTCACTTGTTTACTGTTTTATGTCTTTCTTGAATCTTGTAATTGGAGATCACATTTTCCATTGAGCTCTGGCTTTTTCATCAGGAAAGTCTGAAAGTCTCTTATTTCATTAAACTACCATCTCCTTGCCTGAAAGATTATGCTCAGTTTTGCCAGGTTGTTAATCCTTGGATGTAGTCCTTGCTCTCTTGCCCCACAAAATATCAGATTCTAGTCCCTCTGCTCTTTTAATGTAGAAGCTGCTAGGTCCTATGTGATACTAACTGTAGTTCCTTGATATTTGGATTGTTTCTTTCTGGTTGCTTGTAGAAATTTTTCTTTAATATTGTAATTCTGGAATTTCTTGGAGTTTTCAGTTTGGTATCTCTCTCAGGATGAGTCCAGTGAATTCTATCGATAGCTATTTTATCTTCTGATTCCAGGACATTAGGACAGTTTTCTTTCACAATCTCTTGGAGGATGTTGTCTAAGCTGCTTTTTTCATCATGGCTTTCTGGTAGACCAATAATTCTTAGGTTGTCTCTCCTGGATCTGTTCTCTAGGTCAGTTATTTTTCCAATGAGATATTTCACATTTTCTTTCAATTTTTCTATCATCTTGTTTTGTTTGATTCCCTCTTGCTGCATCATAGAGTTCTGAGTTTCAGCTTTATTGTTTCTAATTTTTAGCAAATCATTGTCTTCAGTTAGTTTTTGAAGTTCCTTTTTTAGGGAGGTATTTTCTCCAATTATTTCACTGAGACATTTTTCCAAGTTGGTCACTGCCTCCCTGATTTGGTCTTTAAAATTTTTCTTAAGCTCTTCCAGGAAAGGTATTTGGGCTTCAGACCAAATCGTGTTTCCTTCTGTAGTATCAGGTGTGGGTAGAGAGTCTATATTGTCCCGTGTATTTTGTTGTTCTTGCTTGAATAGACTTTCTTGCCTTCCCCTTCTCCTTCTCAGCTTCTTTCTTTCCCATTGTGACTTCCTGTTTCTTAGTTTCTCATGGTATGAGTTTAAGGCTTGATCCTTGACTTTGGATAACCCTGTGTGGCTAGTTTATGGCTACGGCAGGGAATGTAGAAGTAGGCTTTTGTTGGTGAGGTGAGGTGGGGTTTGTTGTGACCCCTCCCTCTCTTCTCTTCAGACTCCTGGCTGTCTAAGTTACACCCCTTCTTGGAGACCCTCAAGCATAGGGATATTTCCATTAACTTGGGATTTCAATCTGGGTGGGAGACTTATCTTTGGGTTTTCTGCTTCATGAAGGAGGGATGGGAGGATCAGAGCAGCTATAATTTACTTTGCCATTCCAGCCCCTGTGTTATACAGGCAGGCAGTCTTCAACCTTCCAGGCTGGGGGCTGAATGCAGCTGGAGAAGCCACTCTCTCCCCTGATGCCCCAACCCTCCTACCTGACTCCAGTGATCCCTCCTGTCCCTTCATGAGATGAAGGGGAAATGACTGCGATTTGTCCTTGGTAAGTCTGCAGGCTGGGGCTTTTTATGTGTCTGGTGTAGGCTGCTTGTCTGCTCTTAGGTCTGAGCTGTGTAGACCCCACACGCTCTGCGCTCGTCCTGTCTGGACACACTGGGCAACATCCTGGGCGGGACTCTGCCACACTTCATCTTACAGTGGGCTCTGTCACTCTGGAATCCACTCAGATACACCCTTTGAGACTTAGTGACTGAGGAGATCAGCAAGGTTACTGCTTCCTTTCCACCATATTGGCTCCTCTGGGTAGAGACATTTTTTACAACTGTTAGAGGAGGTGAGAGTTGGAGGCTGAAGAGGTCTTGATTCTACTCTTCCATCTTGATTCTGTCCCCAACTATGTCTTTTTAAGGCATGAGATGTAAAGTACTAAACTCAAGTACAAAATTTCCCTGTGAAATACGGGTTAATCTACTACTTAATGCAAATGAGAGGAGGGAAGGAGAGAAAGGCCCACCATGTTTGTGTCTCTACAGCACATTCAAAACCTTTTGAAGTAAAAACAAAAAGTCTTCCAAAAGATTTGTTGTTGTTAAAATACTTAAAATAATTTTGTTAAAAAGAAACTTTGAGTAAATCATTGAAATACATGAGATCACAGATTTCATCTATAAAAAAGAAAAGATAGAATTGGATCTCTGTTAATATCCCTTCCATATCTAACATGCTATGAATTGCTCCAAGATTCACTCAAGTTGAAAATCAAATGAAATATTATTTTCTCTCTCATCTCAGTTCTTACTCCTATATTTATTTTTCATAGTTTTATAATTGAAAGAATAGGGGGGTGGAGCCAAGATGGTAGAGTAGAAGCAGGGCCATTCATGAGCTCCAGTACCAACCACCTCCTATACCAGTAAAATATGATTTAAACAAGTTTTAAAGCTATAGAACTCACAAAGTGACAAAGAGAAACAAATCTCCCACTGAAGGCAGCTGGGCAGGCCAACAGGAAGGATCTATTTCACCAGGATAGAAGCTGAGTGCTGTCCCATGTGAGCTGCACAGGCCCAAAGCTGTGGGCTGCCTAGGCCAGAGGCCCAGAATGGCCAGAGCAGATTTCAGGAGAGTGAATCACCAGCAGCTGTAGTGGTTTCCAGACTTCTATACCAATAAATTCCAAAGAGAAAATAAAAGGTCAATGGGGAACTCTGTTTGAACTGGGTGACAGAAGAGCATGGTCTGACCCCTGCCCCTGGTGTGAGAGGTGGTGGAGGACCTGGCCACTGTAGCTGCTGCTACATGGTTTCCTCCAGAGGTCCTGGACTACAAATTGTAGGGGGACCAAGTGACCATTCAGCAAGTAATTGCTCTTGCTTTAATCTGCTTAGATCTGGGTTGCTGTCTTGGGTGGTTGTACTGGCTTAAGAAATGCTGTGACAGAGCTTGCAGTGGTTGTAGAGGGGCTGTAGTGCCCTCCTCAGACTTCTGACATTTGCAAAAACCCCAGTGATTTGGGACAGAGCTGTCTCCAATCTGGAAGCAGAGTTCTACCATGGTAAGGAGCTCAAAAGTCAAGTAATTGTCTTGCAAGAAGAGCAAGCAGAGTAAGCACAATCAGACCATAGAATGCTTTCTTAGGGACGAAAAGTATCAAAATATGAAACCAGAAGAAGTCAACAAAGTCATAACTCCTGCATCAAACACTTCCAAGTAAAATAAAAATTGGTTACAGGTCTTGGAGGACATCAAGAAGGATTCTGAAAATCAAGTAAGAGAAGTAGAGGAAAAATTGGGAAAAGAAATGAGAATGATACAATATAATCATGAAAAGATATTCAACAGCCTGGTAAAGGACATCCCCCAAAATTAAAGAAAATAACTCCTTAATAAATAGTCTAACCCAAGTGGCAAAAAGAGGTCCAAAATTCAATGAGGAGAAGAATGCCTTAAAAAGCTGAATTGGCCAGATGGAAAAGGAATTTCAAAAGCTCACCAAAGAGAATAATTCCTTCAAAATTAGATTGGAGCAAATGGAAGCTAATGACTTTATGAGAAATCAAGATACTATAAAACGATCCAAACAAATGAAAAAAAAAATGGAAGGCAACGTGAAATATCTCATTGGAAAAATCATTAACCTGGAAAATAGATCCAGGAGAGATAATTTTAAAATTATTGGACTACCTCAAAGCCATGATAAAAAAAGAGCCTAGGGTGTAGCTATACACCAGTGAGTAGAGTGCCGGCCTTGGAATCAGGAGGACCTGAGTTCAACACAGGCCTCAGACACTTAACACAAAACCAGCCATATGACTTTGGGCAAGTCATTTAAACCTAATTGCCCTTCCTTCCCCCCTCCAAAAAAGAGCTTAAAAATCATTCTTCAAGAAATTCTCAAGGAAAATTGCCCTGATGTTTTAGAAGCAGAGAGCAAAATAGAAATTGAAAGAATTCACTGATCACCTCTTGAAAAAGATAACAAAAATAAAACTCCTAGGAATATCATAGCCACATTTCAGAATTCCCAGGTCAAGGAGAAAAATATTACAAGCTGTAAGGAAGAAACAATTTGAGTTTTGTGGTAAGACAATCAGAACAACACAAGATCTGGCAGTTTCTACACTAATGAATCAAATGGTCTTGGAATATGATATGCTAGAGCTCAAAGGTGCTAGGTAAAATGCGGAAATCACCTGCCCAGCAAAACTGAGTATAATGTTTAAGGGGAAAATATGGTTATTCCATGAAAAAGAAGACTTTCCAGTATTCTTTTTTTAAATTAAACAAATGCTTTATTAACTTCTGGTTTACATCATTCATTTCCACCCGATTATGAGTTATAATTTTCCCCCATTTTTTCCCTACCCATCACCCCAGAATAGCAGTCCCACTAGATATCCCCTCATCCAATCTGCTCTCTCCCATATCTTCTCCCATAGCCCCTTCAACTTTGACATTAGGGCAAGGTTAATCTCTGAGCCCCAATGCCTGGACATCTTATGAAACATTTAATTTTAAAACTTCAATTTTCAGATCCATTCCCTTCTTCCCTTGTCACCCACTCCCTCTGAGAAGATAAGCAATTCAGTAGGTGTTGTATATGTGTAGCTATACAAAACATTACCATAGTAGATATATTGTAAAAGACTGCTTATATTTCCCTCCCACCCGTCTCACCTCCCACCTGGTCCATTCCCTACTTTGATCCTGACCCTCTTTGATAGTGGGTACTTCCAACTTGCCCTCCCCCCAGAATGCCCTCCCCTCCATCAATCCCCCTCTCATCCCCCTTTCCCCTACTCAGGAGAGTGAGGGTAAGATATTCCATTTAGTATGTATGTGATTCTCTCCTTGAGCCAACTTCACTGAGAATATGCTTTTGCCTTTTTGCTTTCCTGTTCTTCCCCTCCCCTGCAACTACTTCCCCTTGCCTCTTCAACATGAGATAGTTTACCCGACCCTATCTCTCTCCATCTCCTCTTGCCACTTTCCTCTCTCACCTGTTGACTTCATCCCTTTCTTGGGGCGGCTAGGTGGCGCAGCGAGCAGAGCACTGGCCCTGGAGCCAGAAGGAGACAATCTCAGATCCGGCCCCAGACACCCAACACACAAACAAAAACCCAGCCAAGTGTCCCCGGGCAAGT